>JBBMOC010000012.1:2221887-2274325 GCA_037975185.1 Centropyge bicolor | reverse complement strand
AACCAGATAGCAGAATTCCCAGTCCTCAGTTTAGCAGAGATTTGAAATAACAATCCCCATCCGGCCGATGTCGGTTAACTTCCCCATTCACTGAACAATGGCACAGAGCCGACCCTCCCAACGCATTGAGCGGCGTCAGGGGACACAGCGCGATGGAATCAGCCGAGGGGATCTCTCACTTCTTAAGCTTTTCAGTAATATGATCCCCCCCTACTATCTATATTACCATATGGGATCTGGCAGCCAGGTAGGGGCCGAGGCAACGGGGTTTCAGGCTGATAATTGATTTCCGTTTTTCAGCAAGAGGATTGAGGATGTTGGGGAGCAGCGAAAGGGCCCGTTTCAAAGCTGCAGCTTTTAGGCTGTAAGGCTACATTATACCTGACTCAAGGAGAATCTGATCTGTTATTCTTGTACAGCTCTCTGAGGTGTTAGAGTGCATGAATAAGCTATGGGTTACAAGAGTTCTCTGGTTGCCATCAGACAGCCAGACAGACATTCGGCAGGAAGGAGAGGGGCTGGAAATGGATGTGTGCAATTTTATCTTTTTCACTTAGAGGATTTGTTTCCAGGGGCCTATCTCTCTCACTGGACATATCAATTAGAAGGCCGTGGTGTTGTCTGTTAAAAATGGGGAAGAAGAGAAGAAACCATTTAGGAACACTGTATCAGACATAAATGTCAAAACCAAAAAAAAAGGAGTTGTCACAAACAAACAAAAAATTGTTTCCAGCCTTATCGTCACAGACACAAAATATATTCTCCAGGCGCCAGGCTTTCGGACTGTGAGCTATCAGAAGAGTGGGTCTTCAGCCAAATGGAGTTCTTTCCCCCTGAGTGAAAGAAAGAGAAATGCCACCCCGATAGATGAATGACAGATGAGTCATTTCCATTTATGAGGTTGAGAATGCTCACGCTGATCTGCTGTCATGTCTCGCCGTGATTGAAATGTGCTTGTGTGTACGAGCCTGCGCGCGACAGAGACAAAAGAGTGGAAAGAAAGAAAGGAGAGGGTTAGAGTGCGATGATGAGATTTGGCCTGCTTATTCTTCCAGCCATCAGATTTCCCATTGAGGGGTCCCACGTCGTCCCCATTTATCCAGCCAGCGTCGCCATTCTTTCACCCGGCTCACAACATGGCAGGTGCATCTCCAGAAAGGAGCATCATGGTAGTCGACCCCCCCCCCCCCCAACCCCCGCCCGAACACACGCCTGTCAGCTCCTTTCACCAATTTAAAAAAAAAAAGGGGGAGAGGAAGTGCGCTTGTGTAACGTGAAGTTGGATTAAAACCAATCCAGCTGACATGTACAACAGTTCCAGGCGCATCCAGTTTCAGGGGCTCCTGCATAACTTAACATTTACATCTCTGCCCACACAGATAATATATCCACTGTGTCGACCCACTGAATATTCACACGGTGGAATCACTTGCTCAAAAAAAAAAGACAGGGGAAAGTCTTAGTCTGTTTAGGATGCAAACTATGTGCTACTATACAACGTGTTATTCAAACAGTAGGAAATTAAAGCAAATGCTACGATAACAGATGATTTAAAGGCAGGTTTGATGCACACAGAACTTCACATGAAAACCACCTATATGTCACCAAATATAATATACATTCATCACCCTGTATCCCGAAGCAGCAGATCACCTTATTGTAGACTTCAACTTCAGATGGACAACCTTGGGATGCTGCAAGAGAAATGTTATAGTGAGACTTGTTTTGCGTGTATCTAGTGCTCACTCACATGAGAATGCAGATGTGCTGCATACACATGTGCAAAGGCCGATGATTCATGACACATTATCGTTGACGCTGTTCCGCTGATGGGCGGTAATGTGCCAAGAGAAATGTGCAATAACCCACAAAATTGGTCTTGTATATGTTTTATGAGGACATAAATGGATCCAACATGTCTGCTAGGCCTCAGGAATATAAACACAATGCACTTGAATGTAAGCAAGTGTGTTATCACAGCAAAACCAAGCTACAAAATGTGCGACTTGACATTTGATTTTGAGACTTGACTTACCAAAGATATGAGCTAAAACACTTGACTTTACACTTGGGAGCAAAACATTCAAGTTTGTTTGTCTGTGTCTGCATTCAGGCAGAGTATGAAGTTATGGGTCACCCACTCCAAGCCCAGTACACAATCGCTGCAGCTGCATGCGTAAAACAGGAGAAAATAGACTTGAAGCACCAAAATAAACTTGGGGGCGAGTGGAACGTGAGCCGTCGTGGAGCTTGTGCTTGATTAAAATAGAAGCGTATGTGCTCTGTCAGATGTGCGTTAGATGGACGGCTGGAAAAAACGAAGCTGAAACACCCTCCTGTGCAGACACACCATTACTCTGAAAGCCTTAAGATTTGGAGTTGCCCCAGCAGACTTAAAAGCTGCTCTGGTTTGCTCCTCGTTAAATGTTGTCGGAGCAAAACCCAATGAGCCATTTAAACTAGGTAGTAGCTTTTTCTGTTCCTCCCAATCCTCAGAAAATGTTGCCACAGCACTGATGGCCCAGCCAGCCAATTAATTATCCTTTTCTTTTCACATTGTTTGAGTAAAGTCAATGCTCCCCACTCTGGTGAGCTACCTGTTTAAGTGCCCGGCAGACTCTCCTCTCTCCTCACTAATGTTGTCACAGTACTCAAAGTACACTGCAGTACTTAGAGCGGGTTAATTACACACTAGCCTTGCAGTCTCTCAAAGCTGCAAATGTTGCTGGTTACATGAAGGCGCCATTGTTGAACTCCCCCATTATGCATTCTGTATCTATAATGCCCTCCTGAGGGAATCAACAGATTTAATTGGCAGGCTGTTGCTCAGTACCAGTTGCATGCCTCTCAGTCACCTGTTATCACGATACCGACTTCCTGCAGAGATAGGGAGCGTTTGAATTCTTCAAAGCGAGAACTCGCAGGAACATTTCGCGAGCGCTTCGGTTTCTCCGTCAGCCACACGCAAGCTGCCGGTGGCCCGCCATCGCTCTTCCAGCTCTACCTGCTAAATGTGTTTCAATCTGCCATTTCTCAGCGGAGCTGGGGGGAGACATGTAACGAGTCGTGTGTCTCTCACCCAAATGGAGCGAGCAACAACTGCGGGGAGAGAGGGAGCGAATTGCTGAGAGGGAAAATGTCTGAGCTGTTTGTTAATTGGAGAGAACGTTTAGCAGACTCCTTCACAAACATATGACAACCCCACCTGTTCGTTTGCCAGTCTCCCTGGCTCATGTTACAATACGGAGCTGACAGTACTCCCTGGCTGCTGTCTTGACAGGAGAGGAAAAAACGTGCAACTCTTTTCAATCCTCAAAATGTGAAAACCAACAAATCAAGGTTACGTGTTTGCTTTGAATGGTTTTCTTTCCCCTCCATTCTTTCTTCTCACTATTTGCTGCTGTGATACAAAAGCCAACCTGTTCAAGATCCAGATGAGCAAATGATTTGAAAAAATAACAGGAACGATGTACTTTCATAGGAATAATGTGCAACTCCTCTCCACTCTGCTTTGTGTTATGTGCGATATGGATTTACTTTCACAGCTTTGTGTTATTTCCTAACAGGTGAAAAATACTCAGGAGATACACACACAGGTATATACAGTATCCAGGACACACACAAGTGGGTGGACGGCACACACACACACACACACACCCAGCTCCACAGATACACCTGCTGAAACCTGGGACTCTAAAAACTAGTTTCTTAACAAAGTAAAAAGCACTAAATAATCTAGTCACATACACTTAATAACCATGTATTCCACCCAATTAACAATTTCCTCAAAAGCACATCACAAGCAAGTTCAGGATCAGAGAAAAAAGTGAGTGTGTGAGTCCGAACACCACACCATCACACAACCAGTAGCCTCAGCTGTGTCGTCCAGATTGTGACATATGGCGCACACCATCTGAAAAGCGTGTACTCTAAACCACTCTGCACACGTTGCCAAATATAGGATGTGCAATGTAGAGTCCATAGGCTTGTAATATGTATTCTCATTCCCAAGAGGCTCTTGAATACCCACAACCTCTTCTTCCTTTCTTGCAAGTTTACTGAAAGTGAAGCGTTCTAAACTTGCACACATGTGACTCTTTTTTTTTCCTCTTAACATTTGGAGCTGAAAGGATTGGACTCCAGACAACAGTCTTCAGAGAACTTAACGATCGTGCCATCTGGAGGCAGGGAAGTGTTGTAGCCACTGATATCGATCATCTTTTTACACTTTACTCTCACAGATGGTAAAAAAAAAACACACACACACACGCAATCTGGACGCAGGTGTTGGTGCTTTGAAAATGAAAAGCAGCCGCAACAAAATAGCCGTAAAACTATTTGTCCTGACACTTCTAAAAGTTTGCTTTAATTAGGGGCTTTTAATGTGCAAGTCTTTCAAGAGTTTAAGTAGCTGCGCTGTTGTGTGATGTGTGTGTGTGTGTGTGTGTGTGTGTGTGACCTTTTGTACACACACAAACGTATGTCACTCTTAGGTCTTAAAAGTTTGATACAAAATGTTTAACTTAAATTTAAGTTGTTTAACTACAGTTTGCTTTTAGATACAAACAGTATTTTGCATCTTCTGCCCAGTAAATACCAAAATGTAAAAGATACTAATATGAGTCTTGTTTGTGCATTTTATTACATGGTTTTCATCTCACATGAATAACTTCACAAGTGATGCAACACACGATCTGTTATTGCAGAGAATCTCAGTCATGGAAATGCACCTCTTGAACTCAGACATCATAACAATGCTGCCATCAAGTGGTCAAACTGATATTATTACATTAATATCATGATCTTATGGTCTTATGATTTTGGTCATCATCATCGCCATCATCATCATCATCATTATAGTTATTATCACCATTAGGCCACCTCCTCTCCTCTTGCCACTCCCAGAACCAGCTCTCCAAGTTATCACAGCATACAGTTCCCATAATGCCCTTGTGCACTACAGCTCAGTGACATACGTGCAAACCTTAAATACCCAGTTTATTTGCATTGCAGCTGAAGGTCACAGAGTCCCTTCTAGTGGGGCAGGCACTGAGTAAATAATCATGGCATTTGATATCAGTTGACTATCAATGGTTTCAACAGTAGGTCAGTCTGGCCACTAGATGTCGCTGCTCACCATTAACTCAGCAGGAGTGGAAGGTACACCTGCATCTTCAGGAACACTTTGGTCCAGCTAACAGACACAACAGACACAGTGTGTGGAGACAGACTCAAAATCACAAACAGGAGAGCTGCCTTGTTGTTGTTTATGTGCTTCCTGCAGAATCATCAGATCAGCCCCAGCTGCAGAGACAAAGTCTGTCAGACAACATAAAGGGTGTTTACTGCAGAACTAACTGCATTTAGACTAAGAGTCCTGTCCATACAGTTCGAGTAGGTTTTGATTTCATTATGCAATCCTGAGAATGTTTGTTTCTTAATTTACATTAATTGTGAGAAAAAAACTTTCTTCCCTGGATTTTGATTTTACCACCACATCATATTGAGGAGGGAGGTTTTAGTATCTGTAAAGGCTGTGGACAATGTGATCCTCACTAGAGTTTATTTATTAGCTTGTAAAGGTCCTGTATTATTTCTTCCATGGATGCATGAGAGAAGTGTAGTTTTTACATGCATTCAAATTTTATAGATCCGATGATGCTTTGGATTATTGATTGTTCTACAATGAGATTCACTGACTTGCCTTTTTCTTTTCTTTTTTTTTTAATTCAAAGATATATTCCTACTTGATTCATTCATATGACATTTGAAAATGTGCTTGTTTGTTTACAGTAGGAAGAGCTCATTGACCTTAATTTGTGGGATGCTTGGTGTCATTGCTGGCAGATGTTGAACTGGTGCTTTGCTGATATTGATCAAGAAAAAAATTAAAGCAGCTGCAAAGAATCTGTTATATGAGTAATGGTGTGATTATCCTCCACATGTCGACCATTAACAGAAATTAAAATGTTATTTGCAGTTATTCTAATGTACGCCACATCTTAAGGTTGTACATGTGTGTGTTGAGACTGAGCTATTGTTAGAACAAACACACACACACACACACACACATGCAGGCTCAAAGAAAAAAAACACTGTATTAAACTGTTCCATCTAAAACCCACAGTACTTCCACTTGCTTTGTTTTGTCTCCACCAGGCCAATATGTGGTGACTGTAATCAAGCCTGGAGCCAGAGAGAGAGAGAGAGCGAGCAATGCTTAGATCCATCTGGCCCTCACCTGGAGACTGTAACACTCCCCGAGGCTGCAGCCTATCACAGTAAACAGGCTAAGGGGAGTGTTGGAGGCCTCCAGCCAGACTAAGTCCCATTTACACTTGGAGGGATCACACTCTGTTTCTGGAAGCAGAAATAATGCTACAGTCAAGCAGGAGTCATTTTTCATCTTTCTCTGCCGTGAAAACACACCAAAAGACACCACGTTTACACTCCGATATTTGTCAGTATGTGTGTGACTCTTCTTCTTTTCGCTCGTCTGTAGCTGTCCCTTCACCTGCCTGTTGTGTATATTAATGCCAGGTTCCAGTCCTTCCACATTTTCTGAGCTCCACATGAAAGCGCAGGCCTGATAACACACCCTGGGCCTCGTAAAAATCTTGGCAGCGCGTCGTGTGTTTCCTCCAAGCCGAGCTCTAGAAGGGAAAGTGACACTTTGTTGGATTATTTCTCCAGGGTCCATAAGTTGTGAAAAGCTCTCTTGGGTTCTATTTTTTTCCAAAACCTTTAATAGTCTGTTAACACTGTCTAATGATGTAATACGGTGAAAGCTCTCAGCAGTTTTAATGTTCAGGGTGTAACAACACAACGAGACCGGTGTGTGCGTAAACACACTCCAAAAGCATTATTCTAGTTTTGAAGTAGTCATGCACATAAATAAATACAATCGAAGCGACAGCAGCAGTGTTTTCACATCATACAGCAGTGAAGACAGATCCACAGAGAGTCAGTGTTCTGAAATGTAACTGTGATGTAGACTGAAGATTCTGTGTTAAATGATACACAGGAAACTCAGATTTGACATACTTTGATTTTTTTTGCTTACTTTGCTTATATTATTCAACAAGCTTATTAGAAGAAAGAACAAATTCATTTTTAAGGAGACACCCTATTTATTTCCTTGACATCATCTTGGTTGTTTCAGGCTTCACAAGTTTTATTACTAATGGAACAATCTGTGTATCAATAACTTTTTGCATTGTAAAGTCAATGCACTGACTTTTTTAGTCTTTGGAGAAACATGGCCCACTCAAATGTACTTTTTCAAGAGTTAAAAAAAATTTTAAAAATCATTTTTTATGTTATTAAAAAATGAGAGATGTAATTTGTTTTTGTTTTTAATAAATGAAAATGGAAGTTAAATTAGAACAGTGTACAATCAATGTACAAATGAAAGTGAAAGAGCCATGAGAATCAAAAATTTTTTTTAAAAATTGTCTCCATTGTGATTCCGTTTTTTTTTTTTTTGCTTTGGTCGAACTCTTTAATGTTGTGCAGGCGCATCTGCTTTGCTGTTTCGGATGCTGGTGTCTTTGAAGTCATGTGAAGAACATAAATATAAAGACTAGATACACTGTACATAAATAAATGGATAAATAAAAATGACTCAGTTTAATCCATGCGGTTCTTAAATGTTGGTACCCTCTGAAGAAAAAGGCCTAATCAGCAGTCGGAGGATCGGCTCTGACATTACTGGCAACATGTGGGCTCTGCTTTAACGCGCTGTGGAAAATATTCCAGTGTGGCCGACGCAGTACAAGAGCAGCAAAATGGCATAGTCACAGTCGTAGTCTGCTTAGACCATGGCTGAACCACAAGGGTGCGTGATGTTGGATCCTTTGATGCCAGGCCTGTTTACATGACATAATGATGCCCATGCTGTCAGTTTAAAGCATTTCAGTGCTCTCCGTTGCCTCACAGAAGACACTCATCAGAGATTCACAGATGGTCTGTTTGGCGGTGGCTCATTATCATGGGTAAAATGATATGAATTGTAAATTTAGCCTTTATGTCAGTGTTTATTGTGATGTGTGTTTTGGGAAGCAGAGGGGGGGCATAAATTGATACCATGCCAGGAAAAGAGAGGGACAGGACAGAGAGACAATAACAGACATTTTTAAAAAAGTTCATGGTGGGATGTAAGGTCTCGTATGGTGTGTGAAGGCCCCATTTGGAGCCTAACTGCTGAGAGCTGTGTTTACTATAGGTGGAACAATTTGTCAAACAATGACACAACAAGTGGAATTTTAGGAAGATGTGCCAGCGTGCGGCTTTGCTCCCCATCCTCCCGGTCTCTCTTGTTCTTTCACTGCATTCATGTGCAGTATATATGTATACGTTTGCAAATCTGTGTTTGTACGTGCATGCATGCGTGCTTGCAAACATGCATATCATGTGTACACAAGTTCTGTTCGCGGTCACAGAGGAGCATTTTCGATGGGAAAACCCCAAGGAGGTTTGTGTTTGACCGGAATGCTTTATGTGTTTGAGTGTGTGCATTTGTCCTTATGTGTTCAGTGACATGACAGTCGGTCAATTCCAATACACTACATATAAGTGTAGATAGGAAAATGTGCATGAAAGGGCTTTATGGAAAAACTCACTAACAAGCTCTGGTGTTAAGATTTTAATTGATTTTGCCGGAGATGTGTGTAGGCATTTTGTTTGTACGCTGACAAACCATATTTGTAGTTTCCCACCAGGGAGTTGTACAATAGGAGCATTATTTTAGTCAACAGAAGTCATAATATTGCATACTGTGTGCCATGTAATGGATTTTGGGAACCATATTTTGCAGCATAGGTGGTCCTAGTGGAACTGCTGCACCCGCTGAGCTGCATGTTAATTCCACAGTGACAGACTACGTGCATGATGTTTCTTAGTGCACTGAGTACATACATCACAACTATTCTGCAAAACTCCTTTAGTGGTCACGTTGGCAAAATGACCCACGGTCCAGCTGAGGCCATCGCTGAGGAGATCTAAATGTTTATGGTGGCCAGGCAGGTGATATCTAATTAGCTAACACGACAATGAGTTTAGTTCAGAAGAAGAGCTCTGGTGTCACAGGTCATGTTTTTGGCCTAAGGCAGGGGACGGGCTGAATCTGACCCCAGAGTCCAGTTCCAGGACGGACTTTCCCTCCGGACCCCGAGGGCCAAAAATAAATGAAGAAAAGTGGAGGGGGGGCAAATTACATATTAAATCTCATAATCAGTTCTGTTTTTCAGATATATTTCACTTATTTAAATGTTCCTTAAAAACGCATTAAAATTCTAATGGCTAATACTACCTTTTGGTGATGCAAATACATGATGAACAAAAAGATGCAGTTGCAGTTCAAGAAATGGAGAAAGGGGAAGATGATGAGAAGATGAATCTATTCTATTAACATTTTTTGCTTGAGCTAGATTCCTTTTAGGAAGCAAAAATAATGTGAATATTTTCAATTCAGATGAGGAATGATCGGTCATTATGTTCTTAAAACTAACAGAAATGACCAAACACACCAAGCTTTTGCACTCTGGGATGTGATGACTTGATAAGAACCTTTACTTCCATATGCGAAAATATGTTACTTGTTTGTCACGCTCTTTCCTATCTGACACTCTCAGCTCTGGTGAGTCTCAATCCCTCTGCACGCTGCCAGACGCTTTTCCCAAATGGGCAAACAAATAACAAAAAAGAGCATGAAAAATCTCTTGTTCTCTTCTAATATGCAACGTGTCTGCCTACCTCCTGGGAGGCAGAAACAAAGAACTATGACTCACAATTCACCACCCCAGCTTCCTTTCAACTGTCACCCCATTTAGTCTCCGAGCAGAGCTCTGATGGTTAAATGTTGGACAAGAGTCCCAGCTCTCTGACAGTTCTGTGGTGGTCGTGGTTTCTCTCTTTCTCTGACCCTCGCCGTCTCTCACTGTGGCCTCGCTCCGTCTAAAGTTCCTGCAGATTAAAGGATCGGAAGGAGAGGAACACACACTGCGCTAAGTGTGTATGCATTTTTAGCGGTTTCCTCTTTAATCCGGTGCTATTTTTATGTGTTTGATTATGCCATCATGCAGTCAGAATCAATGACAGCACACGAGGCATACGAGCGCAGATGACTGAGGGCGCTGGCAGCAGTTGAATGTCATCTAGATTGACTGTCATGTAAGACAGATGCTGTTTTATGGCGGGCGAATAAGTCAGTTTCATTGACTATAAAAATATTTTAATAAAGTTCCGAGTTTGAACACGTGTTTGCGCAAGATTTATTGGCCATGTGAAATATGGAAAGAATCAGAAGTCAATGCACTGAGTCATTTTTTTATGCTTCCACATTCCCAGTAAGTCGCACAACATTGTATTTTCACTTTATCATCCTTACGAAGCCAAGCGAGTTATTGATTTGCATAGTGATTTGACATTTACACGTCTGCTCCTGAAAGTTTGAAAGAGTCCTTTGATGCACCCCCCCACTACAGTGCGATCAGTTTTAGCAAAGCCTCCCATGTTGTTTATGTGTGCCATGATATGACTGCGGACAGCATCGTTGCCAGCCGTACAAAAATCTATGCATTCTGTGGGCAGCAGCAATCACGGTGGCATGACATACACAAGCCACATTGCTGTAGCACTGTGGTGGTATTCTGTAGATCTCCATAATTTTCTTCAGTCCTTGATCTGCGTCCATCTGCGTATCTGATGGCTCGCCTGCAGAGTTTGTCTCTGTCATTTGTTCCAGCATGTCCCTGTTAAGTCTCTGCTGCTCTCTGGGAACGTGGACCACAGGAACCCCCGGGGGGGTTTCAGTCATTAACGCCGTTTGAGTACATTTTAGGTAGTTTGGGGGGGGTCAGAGAGCGCAAGACACTGAACCATGGAGAAGACCGAATGCAAGAGACAAGGGAGGGGGGGGGGGAACACAAGGGTGGTAGAAGAAGCATTTTAGTGGAAACATGTTTTTAGTATGAGCCTGAAATCCTTCTGAAAAAAATATGAAGGGGAAGTAGTTGATTTAACAATAAAAGCCTTTTTTGTTCTTTTCTCACAAATGCAGTGCCTCCAATTCCTGATGCCCACGTCTGCCTCTCTTTAGAAAGTTAATGCAAACAGTGCACTGACTGGGACGTCCTCCCATTTTTAAGTGCTGTAGTTCAGCTCAGTTATTTTATCACAACTACTAAGCTGAATAGGGGTATAGAGGAAGACATCTGGGACATCAAGACCACTCAGTTTGAATCTAATTTCACTTCATCATGATGTCTGAAATTTAGCTGAAATTAGTTGTTTTCCATTTAATTAAGGAGACAGCTTGTGTGTTCTGTACAAATTATACAAAATGCACGACATTACACAGCATAATATCTTTGTTTTATCATATGAAATATCCCCACATTAAGTAACATAAGAGTCAGTAATAATAAGAAGAGGAAGAGCAAGAAGATGATTGACAGAAGAAGATCAATAAACAATAAAAATATGTAAAGAAATAGCAATAGCAAGAGAAAAAAGCAAACAAAAAACTGTTTACAATAAGACATTAATGACACCCAATGTTACATTTCGTCAAACAATTCACAAACTTAAACTTTATAATAGGCAGTTATGATGACTGAAGCCGGGTTTGATTGACACTTCCTGCCACACTTCCTGGTTACTCTCTTACTACAAATATGTTGTGACCTCTCATTTTCACGACACGAAGTAGATTATTTTGTGCCCCCCCCCCCTCCCAAAAAAAAGCCACGGAAGCAGCTTTACTGCAGTTCGTGTTTCTTTTATGCTCCAAACAATTTGACCAGACTCCTGCTACGCTTCTGACACATTATATCGTTCAGTCCCTGCCACTTATCCCACAGAAACTTTTCTCTAACAGCCGTAAGACCGATTTACACAGCAGGGGTCATTAAATGTGCAACCAAAGAGACACTTATGAGGTTGTAAAGCTACCTCATTGTAAGTGTTTGTCCTAATGGCTTCCAAATGGCCAGGGCTCATCTGACAATGATTTTCACATCAATTTATGACATGTAAACAAAGACTCCGGCCAACGGAGTGTGAAAACCCATTTCTCAGTTGCTTCTTCAGTGCGGGATGAAAAAGGAGCCACAGGAACAGCAGAAGGCAGGTGTGAGAGACTGAACATGTGGTCGGATTAAGTGTCTTTGCTGCAACACTTAAATCAAGAAAATGTTTACTTCAAAACTTGTGAGAATAGTTGTACATTGTATAAGAGTATATGTGAGGACGTTTGGTCAATTTGTGTGTAGTGGTGCTTTGGAATGAGATTTGGATGTGTTAAAATCTTTAAAAAATGAAGTCAAATTCCTCCTGTATGTTCACATACTTGGCCGTTAAAGCTGATTCTGATTCTGATTAAATCCACCCAGCAGAGTTTTTGACCACTGTGTTTTGCATGTTGCGCTCTAGTATTGTGTATCTGACACGTGTCGATGGTTTCATCCTATTCCCCGAGGGACTGTTCCAAGAAACAGCAGCGCATCAACAAATAAGAACAAAAAAATTAAATAAAATGGCACATGTGAAAAAATAGTATTTACTCCTGCATTTATATGTGTTTGCTTGGAGACAGTACAACAAGCACTGAATGGTTCTTATGGTGAACGTGTAGCAAACAGTTGCCTATTATTATAATTCATTATTTGCTCCTGTTTGGTCTTAACTATCTTCTGAGAAACATATTTGGCTCATTAGCAGCTAAATGCTCCACTATGACCACTTTCACCACCTAATTACTTTCCGCTCTTTGGTGCAACATGTAGCCGGGTTATCAGAGCTGTATCAGTGGAAACGAACTGATACGACGCTGATGAGAGCAGTGAGACCGAACCAGAACAGTAAAGCTGTTTTTTGTCATTGATTGGATCAGCATTTATCAAATGCTATTAAATACAACTTCATGTTATTAATTACTTAATTTTTAATCATACAAATTCATTATGTGTAACTCCAGAAACTATATTACTCAGATTCTTGGTGTACACTGATCCTGATTTAACACACTTCACTGGCTGCTAACATACACATACACACACACACACACACACACACACACATGCACACATGCACAGATATGATTTGCCTGTGTCTCCTCTGTCACCTGCAGTCTGATACCTGACCTGTGTGCAGTGCAGCAGGTCAGGTATCAGACTGCAGGTGACAGGGTTAAACCTGCAGATCCTTCCCCCGGCTCCTCCCCTCTCCTCTCCACCCTGCGTGCCTGGAGGCAGAGAGGGCGGCTCGGGGCCGACTCATGCCATGCCAGAGATTCACACCGGCAATTTGAGCTGTCAGTGCGCTCATGAATCACCTGGCTAAGTCATCATTACTGAAGATTTATTGGAAACACATAGGCCAAATTTTCATACTGAAGCAGCAAGTGGAAGAGGCCCTGGGGGGGTTGAGGTGGGAGGGGGAGAATATGTGGGAAAAAGAAAGGGATTAGAAAATGGGGTGATGACGAGTATGAAGCAATAGAGCCGGTTGAAGGGCATGATAGTGTTGTGGTGGCACAGCTGTCAACATTATTTTGATCCTGGCAAAGTTGTTTAACAGTCTCTAAACACCAGAATCATAGTTTTACTAATAAAGGTGATTTTGGAATACTTTAGGGAATCGATCTGACACTGACTCATGGATATTTGCCCAGAGACTGATTATTGTTGCAATCAGTTGTAAGTGTAATTATGATTCTCACTATTGATTCATGCAGATGATGTTCTGGCTCACAAAAAAAAAGCTAAATTAGCATTTGGCTTTGTCTCCAGTATGAAACAAAAAAAAGTTTAGAAAAAGTTTAAAGATAAAGTTGGAAAAAGCATAGAGACATTAATGGAGTTGATTTTTCTTTATTGGTCTTCTGCATCATGATATATTAGCCTTTGTTCATATGTGTGCAAACAGTTTCAGTTGTTCTCTGTTACCAGCATTCACAGTAGAAATGCAGCACTTAAGTAAAAAGTGGTGCTAAGTGGCTGTGAATTATCTTTGCATCTATGATGTGTGCATGTGACCGAGCATGTGGATGTGCTTTGTAAGAAAAAAAAAAACATATTTTTGTCCTCAAAAACATATGTTTGTCTTCAGCACCGAGGGGTCAGAAGCTTTGTTCAAAACTCTACAATGAAGGTTTTTCATTATTCCTAACCTCACTTTCTCTCCATATTTCCCAACCAGTCGAGGGATTGAAGCCAGCAATTTTGGTTCCAATTGTACTTCTCTAACCTTCAGGCTACATCCACTGTGGCTCGATATTGTTTCTTTGTTATTGCCAGCTGGCTGCAGAATAAGTTCTGAAAAAAAAAAAAAAAAAAATCTGAGGCACATTATAGTCTAATCTGCTTTTCACAACCAACCAAACAGTAGGATGATTCATGCGATCTCTTTATATGCAATACACAAAGAAAAACTAAAAATAAAGTGTGTGTATTTCTGAAAAAAAGAGAGAAGTCATAGCAAGAGAGAAAGTGTCAAAACAGGGTCACGCCAGCACAAACCTCTAATACCATGCACGGAAGCACAACACATACATGAACACCTCCTCCGCAGAAGTGGGAGAGAAAGCCTCCCAACCTCAGAACTAGTCTGAGCAGCTCCTCATCGCTCCCATAAGAATCCTTATTAAGGTGGCGTGTTAATGAGCTGCAGTCAGTTCAGCTTCTCAAGTGTCCAAGTGCCTGAAAAATCCTGTTGCAATTACCTGTCAGCCATCTCTCGGCATCCTGTCTCCGTCTCACACCTTTAATTAACTCCCGTCTTACTTTCAAAAGGTAATCTGTGACACATTGATTGCCACCAACAATCACTCGCAGTCAAGTAAACCTCAGATTTATTCATTGCAGTGGCACAATATTGGATCTATTCCAGTTTGCAGGCTATACTTTGTATCTACATAAGTGTGTGTCTGTGT
The DNA here is from genome assembly GCA_037975185.1 of Centropyge bicolor. Classification (NCBI taxonomy): domain Eukaryota; kingdom Metazoa; phylum Chordata; class Actinopteri; family Pomacanthidae; genus Centropyge; species Centropyge bicolor. Next base: position 2,259,393 of record JBBMOC010000012.1, on the reverse strand, counting down.
GTTTGCGGACGGGATGTTCAGGGATACCTTGACGATGATGCATGCTTTTGCTGTTGCAAAGATTGAACATGTGACTTTTTGTTGTTTGATCGCCAGGGTTCAAAATATATGTGACCCTTCTGGAGGTATATGTTATAACTAAGGATGTTTCACAATAAACCAGAGTAAACCCCCAGACCGTTTTTAATTATCATTAAAGCCATGTTTAATTACCACAATTAGAAAATCATAAATCATAAATACACAGCCAAGCAAAAGTCTCCTTAATGCAGATGCACAGGCCACATAGGTTTGTTTTGCATCAGTGAAAAATGTTCAAGACCTCATTGCAGCTCTTTCATATTATTTTACATTACATTACACATGATGCCATTTGAAATATATTTTAATGTTTATGCAAATAAAAAGTGCTGCTAATTTTATTTTTTATGTGCAATACCTCAATAATACTGATTACTGTGATCACTGTGGTCATTATATTGGCAATATGAAATTTTTATGCCATTTCATTTGCAGTCATAGCCTTAGAGAGTGCGACAATACACAACACTTGCATTTATGTTTTCATTATTAATAAGAACAACATTGCCAAAAACATTAACACACATATCCTTTTCAAGAGTCACACTCACATTTACAATAACTTACAAAGACACAGCTGAGCTTATCTGAAATATTGCAAATAAAAATGTCAAATATAACTGTTGTGAGAACATTAAAATGACAGTGTACAGTATGTATGTTCAGAAAATAGCTAGTCGATTGAGTGTGACTTCAACTTGAATCACAAAGAATAGCACCGATACCAAAACCCTGGAAAAAAGCGAGTTATAAACCAGCTAGTAACACCAGTAAACACACACACACACACACACACACACACACACACACACACAGTATGTCCAATAGCCTTTGGTGAATGTACTTAGCAGTATGACATTTCATAGAGATAGAGAGAGACAGGCCTGTCTGGTCTCCCTGCCTGGCGATATTGGCCTCTCATTATTTAGCAGGAGGCTGTGGGGTCCGACCCCTGTGGCTTCTTTGAATTGAATTAGACACATGTTGGGCCCTGAAGACCAGAGACCCCCAAGATGCAGATATTCACAAAGGCTTCATGACCCTGGTGAACCTCAGGCCTTATACACAAAGAGGAGATGTTGCACAGTGTAAAGTACAGATGGATTAAGTAAGAAAGAATGACAGAAAATAAACACGTGGATAAATATAAAAAGCATGTGAGTAATAGAACATACAGAGATACAATAGGTGGAAAATGGTCAAATAAGACATAAAGTGATAATGCCGCACCCTGAGGGGGTTGTTTACTGAAGCACCAGTGAGGGCGTCATGGCTGATCCCGGCATCCTAACCCCGGGCCTTTCCTCTGTCGGCCAGTCTGCAGCTCACCGACCTGACAGAGGCAGCAAGGCCTCCGTTGTACTGGTATATACAGCACATTACCCAAGGGCTTCATGTTCTCTGTGAGTAACAAGGACAGCTCTGCGACACCTTGTTTCCAGCCTCACTCTGGATCTAATATGTAGAATAGTAATAAGAGCTAAGCAAGCATTACGTATTGAGGAGGTCATGTTACTGCAGCTTGTGTGTGATGGGAGAATTATTCTTTACTGTCTCATTTGGCAACTCATCATCTGTAGCTTCCAGCCCCTGTGGTGTCCCCCATGGCTCAATACTTGATCCCTTTCTTTTCTTTATATAAGTGTTCTGATAGAACTTGATAAGACCTGAACAACTTCAGGATTTGATAAATGTGGCCATGGCTGATGCAAACAGTGCACTGACCACCTCTGTTGTGGGGATTAGAGAACTGCAATTAATTGGCTAAATTAGCTGCGAAGTTACTTCAGGATATTAGTGATTCAATTTCCAGTTCCTCTCGCTGTCTTTGTGAGATGTTTGTGAGGATGTAGATAGTATCAAAGTTCACAGTTTTTCAGTCTTAGTGGTCATATTTTGTAATCTATCCAAGCCAGGCAGTTCTCTGTGAGTCACCACAAATTCAGCACTTACTCAGTGGGACTTTGCTCATTCACATTTTCCTTAATTTTTTCACCCAATTCGAAGCACGTCAGCGCTCAGAATTTTTTTTTTAAGACTAATGACTAAACCCAAGCGTGAAAATCTTGAAATGGCATGACTTTGTCAGAGTAAGATCCTCTCCTTTTTGACATTTCCACATATTCCATGTCAGACATCAGAGAGAGAGCGAGAGAGAGAGAGAGAAAGATGAAGCATACCACAGACTCAAGTCAGAGTGACATTTCAAAGTTGGCCTGCAGTGATCCGCCGGTAGATTCATTAGTGTCAACACCACCGAGCTCCCATCAAAGCGTCTGAAAAAAACACTCACTAATCATGTCAACACACTGATATGTCATCATCCGTTAAAAAATTATATTTTTAGTTTAAAACATCAGCCTTGTATTTATAAACCCTGAGTGGCCTTATGTTTTGTGTCTTAAATATTTAATCTTCATGTTTAATTTTTTTATTTTAACTTCACCATTTTTGATTAAAAATGTGATTCGTGATTGATCGTTCCCAAACTGTAATTTAATTTAATTGTACAGGTGTTACGCAACAAAAACTTACAACATTATATCAAATATAAACAGACAACACATCAGATCACATCAATAAATTTTTTACTCATGACTTATTGAGACTGATTAATCTATCTTGGGCAAACAGTCTGCTCCATCTGTTCCATGCAGATGTGCTATCTGTATCAGCAGCTTGGACACCGACAACATTGATCCAGTCAGTTTCTGTCAGGCTTCACGTGATTTACAGTTAAACAGCGATAATAAAATTAAATAATCACCACGTTCTCATTTGCGCTGTTGGCCCTCACTGACAGCGCCGCAGCGGTAGAACTGCTCGTCTGCCTGCCGGGCTGAACGTTGACCTTGTCAAAGAAAAAGACTGGGAGGTGTGAGACAGATGATTGGTGGTGGGCGTCACTTCTTTCAGAAGTGTGAGGAGGATTTTATTGTTTCACAACTCGCCGCGCTATCTCTCAACTGAATCTGTCGGTTTGTCTGTCGTGGCGCAGAGAGGGTTCAGTGAAGTGTTGGTGCTTGATTTGGGTTTGTTTGATGTGTAACACAGGCTGAGCAAATTAAACGCTTAAGATACCACAGATTGGGAATTTATGTTCTTTTGTTTGTGTGACTCACCTGAGCTTAAACATGGATCAGTTCATCTTAATACATCATCAACTTTAATAACATTAATTAAGATTATACTCAGGATACCAAAAGACGCCACTTATCTCCAGGTTTACACTGAAAAATACCATAAAAGTTTCTGGGCTGCAGATGGACCTCATGGCATCAGCCCAGAAGAGGGGGAGGCCAGAACCCTACTTCCAATTATACACCACCAAAACACACACAGAGCAAACACAGCAAACCAAAAGGAGGCGAATGTTAATCATCACCAACGTGCAGGGGAAAGGTACAATCATTCAATGGGTGATGTTTTAGTCAATATTCATCATGGATAATATTCAGGCTGTGCTAAGCAGACCCTCCAGAAAGTTATTTTAAGAATATAAAGAGTTGTTGCTATTGTAATTTTTAAAGCAATAAAATACTTCTCATCGTTTAGCCATGTAATATATCAAGCTGCTAAATTTTTATATATAAAAACATAAGAAAACATAGCTTCGAATGGTTATTATTCGAATGATAAACATACCTCTTTGTGGCTTGTCTCTGGACCACAGTCTCACCTGACAAACTGAACATGTGGCTCCACTGTAATTTGCCTAACAGGTTTTCAAAAGTAGGAAAAACCAGGGCCCAGCGAGACAGGAAGGGGCAGGGCTGAGTGTTCGGAAGCAGGGCTGTATTCACGTGCTACAACTTTATCAAACTTTATTAGTCTTTTTTTTCTGAAGCTAAGCAGTGACATCACTGTTCAAATGCTTTTCAGTATGCGCAGCAGTAAGTGGAACGCTTGTTCAGTGTTGACGTTCAGTGTTGATTCTGACCGTCTTTGGTTTGTCAGTACATTCAGTCTGTCGCTCGTTCAAGCTGCCGTGTTCAGTTCAGCACAAAATTTATCTACACAAGCACTTTACACAATTCTCATTGCTCATTACTCATTGATCCGAACCTGTAGTATCCCACTTTGCAACTGGCCAAAACTGTATAAAAATATAAGGACAGCAACCCCTTTCAAGACATTGATGGCACAAATCAAAATACAAAGACAAACACAGAATGAAGAGAGGAAAAAAAAGGCAATAAATAAATACATAAAACACAGGGACTTTATTTTGATTATTGAACTCATATAGCCAATAGTGAATCAAATGGAATAACATTCTATCTTTTGTTTGAATAAAGGACCCTTGAAAAAGCAAATATATATCACTTTAGGTTACATGATGATGATGATTGATGAAGCCAGCATCAGTTAGAATGTCTTTATGTGTTATTCAAAACACATGGCAGTATTGCAGTATTTATATTGGAGCAATAAGTTATGTTCACCGTGGGAGTTGGCTGATAAAAGAGAAACCATGCGCACAGATTACTGACTGTCCCTTTTAACTGCTCTCCTTCAGTTTGAAGCAGGTCTAGTTTTGACATGTTGCAATGTTTTGTGCTCTCTCTCTCTCGCTCTCTCTCGCTCTCTCTCTCTCTCTCTCTCTTTCTCTCTCTCTCTCTCTCTCTCTCCCTGTACTAAAGAATGCGACTCCCGCTGCTGAATCCAGGCCTGGTTAATTGCTCTGAGTGAATAAGTCATAGATGGCAGCAGCAGGCCCCGGGGGCGTAGATCGTTTTCATCCTTCCTCAGCCTCACCGCCCTACTCAGGTTTTGGCTTTTCACCAGCCCGGCTCATTTTCAGCGGGAATCGTCTGGCTTAGCTTACCACTGTACTCTGTCAACAGCTGTTACACTAACCGGCCGTCTTTGTAATTAAAACAGGTATAATTAAATCATAACGGTGCTAACACTGCACGCATGAACACATTCAGTCAGGGCTGAACATACTACAGTTGTAATTAAAAGTTTGCACAAACGCTCGTTCAAGAAAGCAGTGATCGTTAAAAAAAAATAGCCTTTATTATGTTGTATTATACAAAGTTAAACTTTTTGGTGAAGGGGTTCTGGTTGGTTTTACTACGATATACATTGGGAACCAAAAAAATACAAATTATGCATGCATGGTAAATTCCCTTTAGTCGAAGACTGGTTGATTTTAATTGAGTGAATCATAACATTAGAAAAGTTATCATTGCACAACAAGTGGCACTTTTCTTTGGGAAGACAATTTTTCAAATCATGGGCGAATTTTTCTGTTACTGTTTAGTAACTGGAACTCAAGTACACAACTGTCTTACCACTGTGTAACATCCATCATTACATGTCACTGCTGTTCAAGGGAGTATGTCCCAAGTTGCTCCATTTTAGATAATGCTGTTAAAAGTTTGTATTTTCTAATATTTTCTCTTAGTCATTTTCTCTCTCCTTGTGAACATCCTCTACATTTACCCTCCTCCCATGACCTCACATTGACCAGCAAACTTCTCCTGTGTTTACATACAACATATATCTTCAACATCTTCATAATTTGAATGGTCACCGTTAACCCCTCAGTCAGTAAATCACCGCCGTCTATTTGGCGAGTCACGCGGACCTGCAGTGCTCTTCCTGGTTCGCCTCAGGGCCGCGCTGTCAATCACTCCCGGAAGATAAGGAGGCTCAGGCTGATGGGATTCTCACAGAGATCCAACTCATGGTAAATATCTCCTGAGCATCCAACACAGTCGACCTGTCAGACAGCCGGTGGCCAGTCACGCGATGGCCTACAGCACACCTGAACTTGTGACAGGTGTAGTGTAATTTATTCATCTGTCAATTGATTTACATTTTTCAAACATTATTATAAAGGCGAAGCTCAGTTTGTAGATTTTTACTATATTTCCCCTATTGTTAAATCATGAGGAAACATGATCAACAAACAAAAAAAGCAATATTAAAATCCGACAGTACATTTCTCATAACACATAATGACACATGCTTTACAAAGAGCCATCTGCACCCACGGAGACCGAGCTCGACATCCACAGTCTGGATGTTAGTCATGCAGGTATTCAACAGGTCATTTAGTGGTAATTTAAGCAATGTTTGGAGTGGTTCTGTCTTTGTTAACCCTACACTCTCCTGCCTCGGGGCTTTTTCCTCTGTGATGCCTATCATGTTGTTTATGGTAAACAAAAGCTGAAAGGGATTGTATCTTAGCCGCGGTGCATTCGTTTGACAATGCTGATTAGATGTGACATTAAAAAAAAAAAAAAGACAAAAGAACATGAGAGAAGAAGAAATGTGTCATTTTCTCTCTTTCGTCTTTTTTTCTTTTCCATATTCTGCCGTCTTTCTTCCTCCCTGATTAAAACAAAATGGGTGAACTCTCTTCTTCCCTACCCCCACTTCACTACCAGTTTTGGACAGATACGACTGCCACAACTGCAAACCTAAAACAGCGACAATCCAAACTCTGTATAGGAGACTATTGTTTCCTTGCACAGTGTAGTCTTTCTTGTGCTTTGCTTTTTTTTTTTTTTAATTTTCAAATTATGTATTTAAATTTCAAAGCAATCCTTACCAGATGAGTATTCGCTCATGAGAGGCCATGCATGAAGACAAAGAAAGTGGCTGATTTCAATTGTCTTCTGTCATTTCTTGTTTAGTTTGGTTTGCTCCGATGGAGGTGGGGGGGATATACTGCAAGAAGTTAGCATAACATAAAAGACACATTATTTTTTTCCCCCCTCTCCAGCANCTGCTCAGAGGAGCTGTGTGACCAGTCTTTGATTCCAACACCAGAGGGCTCTCTTTCTCTCCAGTTTATTACCTTATGGGCACCAAGGCAGAAATAAGGACATGGGGGCAAATGTGTTATGATGAGGGTACATGTGAATAATTACAGACCCAGATACAAATTCAAATACAAATTATGAAGACATTTACACTAAACTGATGCTAAATTGGCGTGATAGTGAGTAAAGGTAATTTCAAAGTGCTGACAGAGGAAGAAATGAAAATATAAGTATTTAAGGTTGGTAATTATATTTTGTTCATGTATTTCAGCAATTACCTTTTTTGTTTATATATATTTTTTCATAGTTAGTGATTTGATTTTCAGCTCCACCCAACAAAGCAAATGTGCTCCAGATGAGCAGGCCAGCAACTTGCATATTAGCTCCACCATCCTCAATGTATTAATATATGTGTGTGTGTGTGTGTGTGTGTGTGTGTGTGTGTGTGTGTGTGTGTGTGTGTGTGAATAATAAAGGCACCCTTCTTTCAATACCTTCCTTGTGTGAAATGAAGGCTGTATTTTGTATAAAGACATCCAACAGTGTATCATATGTTATTCTATATTAACTGGAGCAGAGCCCTAATCAGCAGGAAGAGTGGACACTGACTGTAGCCTGTCGTTGCTCACAGCGTTTTCCAAACAGCCCTGTGGGTAGTGGGTGAAACTTTCTAATGAGTGGGGCAATGGGGCAGTTCTTTGCCCTGGGCTCTGTTTTAATAACAATTACCACAGTCGCGAACTGAAGAGATTAGTGGAGATCAAAGCGGGCCGTTTGAAGCCAGTGACATACAAGCCAAGTCATATTTGATAAATGCCATCGGCGCCTTAATGTTGACATGATGTAAGGTGTTGTCCTCTTGTGCACTTCCAGGTTTCTTCTCTTTACCTTTGATTTGTTGTCACTGCGGGAGACCGTGAGTCTGAGTTACCTCGAGATGACAGACTGACTTCATCGCCGTCACGATAGCCACGGACGAACGGCCTGTTTCTAGGCTGCAAAGATGTAGCTTTTCATGAATATACAGGCAATAATTACTTCAATGTGAGTGGCAGCTGGAAATATGAGTTTGGACGGAGCTCTCATGCAAATGTTGTTAAAGAGGGATCTGCTACACAAATGTGCTGGCGACATCTCCAGCGCACTTTGCAGGTTTAAGCTGCACAAGACTATAATAACAGATGAAAGATAATAACTGAAACGAGAACTTTGTTTTGGTTTGTTCAAGGCTGCGCTTGATGCCATTCACATTTTTTTTTCAATCAATCTTCGTTACACTAACAGGAATGCAGCATCTGTTCTGTTTCATTTGACGTCATGCGATAATTAGAAGTTTAGCTGGAGATCCATGCAACAGAGGAGCTGTAAATAGTCGACTAATCGCTGCGGCGTTTGTTCCACGGAGCAGCTCAGTGAACGAAAGGGAGCGCGGGCAGTTACCAAGCAGAGGTTCCTGCATGCAGCCAGTCAGCCAGCATGAGCTGTGTGCCCCCCCCGGGCTCTCTGCCACAGCGTTAGGGCAGGTTACACACTTTGCCTGTTTGTAATTCCCAGTGACAGCGCTGGTGCTCGGGGCCAGACCTGTAACCCTGAACGCAGCCTTCACAAACAGGCCCCGAGACCACAGAAAACCCACGAGCTCCAGTTCAGGTTCTGTCTCTCGCTTTCGTCTTTTCGCCCCCCCCCCTCGCCCCCCCACTGCCTTCATATATCACTGTGCTGTAAAGTGACCCACGGTCCAACCTTTTTCTGTCCACCGGCCAGTTTTCAGATCACTTCGCCGTGCTTTTTGTTTATCAACAACACAATGTCACGTAGTTCATTCTGATGCGCCGAAGCCTGCAGACGAGACTGTCTAATATTTGGTGTGGCTGTGAGCTAAAATTAGAACACCTGGGAATTGTGTTTCTGTGATGCCCTGGTTGGAATTTGTTGGATTTCTTGTTTGTTGAATTTAACAATTTCTCGGGGAAAAAAATTGTTCAAGCCAAAATCCTCTGTAGCTTTTTTTTTTTTAAAAGAGTTTTAGAAATCAGCCTTAACGCCTGAATATCATTTTACATTACACAGTGGTATTATGTTATGGCTCTAGTATAATTAATGCCTTTTGTGATGGAAAGTGTGGAATGTGTGTCCTCTAGGCAGTCTACTTGTCAAGAGACATGAATTTCTCTTTTCTCTCTCTCTCTCTCTCGCTCTCGCTCTCTCTCTCTCTCTCTCTCTCTCTCTCTCTCTCTCTCTCTCCATGCACCGAGGTTGACCCCCTGCAGACCTTAGGGCGAGTGTTTGACTCTGCGTCGCATGAGAACACCGCAGCTTTTCCACCCTGATTAAAGCCAGTGCCAGAGTGAGTCAGAGCCAGACTTACTCTGTGTGCCTACACCCTGCCGCTCTGCCCTGAAAACTCCTTTCTTTCAAGAAACATCTAAAAGAGGTTAAGATATACTATCAGCTGGGCTGCCCAGTCAGGTTCACTTAGCAGGGACATGAGGAACTGCATGCAGAGTGTTCCACGAGGAACTCGGGAACACCTGAGGCAGCGGAGGAGAATTTCTTAATGTCACAAATGAATATGCAAATATCACAGAATGTCATAACACATGCCTTAGTCATGCTTTGATCCGAGAGCGGCCGGGATTGCCAGGCAGCTATCGTTGCACCAGTGACGCCTGAAGAACACAAGCTTTTACCATGAACAAGTGAGAGATGAGAGTTCTCAGCCAGAAACATGCATTTTTGGGATTTTTGCAATTGTCATTTCTGGCATGGAGGGAAACTTTGAGACTTTTATGCATTCAGGAAGTAAGAAAGAAAAAACAGTAAATATATAAGAGATAAAGAAATCAAGCAAGAAAAAGACAGAAATCTGGCCTACATATTCTACCACCGCCCCCCCCTCCTCTGGCAAAAGATTCATCACCACCACCGTCAGTGTGTCCCCTCTGGACCCTCTCCGTCCCATTTCCCCTCATCCTGAAAACAGGACTTCGCGTTCCAATTCCTTCACGGGAACAACTTTCAACTGTAAAATGTAAAACAGCATCGTGAATCGAGTGGAGAACCACAACGCACCAGATTGCATAACAGCGACAGGTCTGAGCACCGCGTTCCGGGGACACACCTGCGGTAACTCTGTTTGAGGTTCCTGACAGCAGTGAAGCGCACAATGACTAACACAAGCAACCATTAATGAGTCTGATTGCTTAATTGCTGGATTTAATATCGAACATTAAAATAGATTCTGTGGAAAATCAGTTGAAATGAGTCACCTGCAGTTGGGATGCTGCCATTTTCATTAAAGTGCTGCAAAGCAAAAGATCAGATTAGAGACCAATCGTGGTTACGGTTCATAATGAATAATATGAATAATAAATCATCAGCAGGTCTGTGACAGGACCCAACCTCTAGTCTCCTGCATGAAAGTCAGATGCACTACACACCCATCCACACCCTTAACTGCCCACTTCATCACACAAAGGTCAAACTGCTTCCTGTATTGGCACAGAGCGTCTGCATCAGATGTAAATCACAAACAGCTGAATCGTCTACTGTGGGTGTGATTCCTTGGATACTGGGTTGGGTGTCTGAAAGGTTTTGTCAAGCTAATGTAAACATACTGCTGTTTTTTCTTGTAAGGACAGTGTTTGTGTCCATGAAGTACATCAAGTTTTATATCAGAAGTTATGACCAACTTTCACCTAATTTAAGGTTTTGAAGAGCTTCTTATATTTTTTACATCTAAACATTACTTTTTTTGGGACAATTTCCAATATAGTATCATGACAGTTCCCACAAAATTTTATCGATTCATGGGCACAAATTCTCTATTTATTTCACGACAATTAAAAAAAAATAATTGTGAAATAGTCACAAAATTTAATAACCTGTGATATTTGTGCACATTCAATTCCATTTGCTGAGTGTCATGAAAAAAAAGCGTCACGTGATGATCATGTGCACAAATTCTATAGGTCAATTTATGTGACTATATCACAAACTGCAATATCACATTTGAATAAAATTCGGTTTCTCAGCTGACTCTCAAATGTCAGATTCCTCGACTAGAACGTGAGTCTTTTGAGTCTCTTGTGACTGGTTCGCTGCACTCAGGCCATCATATGTCACCACGTCACAGCCTTCGCAAAGAAACGCTGCGGTGTTTCTTCTCCTCAGTTGTGGCGACGGATTTCCGTAAAAACCCTCTCATGCCCTGAGCCGGCAATTTGTAAGAGCATCTTGTGGGAACATTCAAGGGTTAATGCGAAAAAGAAAAAGTTAAGCGGGCATGTTTTCATTCTGCCTGTGCTCCAATATGTGCAGTTGCAGCGACAATACACACACACACACACACACATTTGCAAACGTATACACACACACATACTCTCACATGTGGATGGAAGTAATTAGAGTAGAACAAAGCTGAAAAATTAAAGTGGGGAGGAAATGTTGAAAACACAAGTTTGGTAAATGACCTCATAAACACCCAGTCCGCTCTCTCTCCCCTCTCCTCCTCACTCTCTCTCTCTCTCTTTCTCTCTCTCTCTTTCGCTCTATCTCTCCCTCTGTCACTATTTTACAATAATTTCAGTTTGTTTTTCCTCTGTTTTGTTGTGAGATGTAAATGAAGGACATCAAAAGACTCTCCCTCCCTCCCTTCTTGTATCCCCCCCCCCTCTCTCTCCCACTGTCAGTCCTGTTTGGCTGCTTACTCTCTTCATCTGGTCCTCATATGGGCTTCATTCCCCCCTACTGCAATCCAGCCCAAAACTATTTCCTCTTTCAATTTCCAGGGGAAGTTGTTAAATGGTTTCTGAACCAAACAAGCCTCTTTTCTCTCTCTCTCTCTTTTTCTCTTTCTCTCCCTCTTTTTTTTTTTTCTCGGCTACTTTTGGTACGGCGACTCACGCGGGGGCCCACAATCAGCCCTGCGTTGTTTAGTATGCAATAATGAACTACCAGGCAATAAAGCTGAAGGAGAAGAGATAAACATCTCCACGCTGAAATAAGAACAAATATGGTGAAACTTCCCATTGAGAATTCTCCTCGTCTGCAAAAATAAACTTTGATCGGGATGTCGGCGTGGAAACGGAGTCGTTGCAAAAACTGAACTGTTAAGTAGTTGGAGCATCCTGTGTTACAAGCACACATACAGCCTCTTTGTCCCGAGCATGCAGTCAGGCGGGAAGGCGAGCTATAGCCACAGGGCCAGAGAAGCATGCTCATCTGAAGGACAAACCCTAACCGGGCAGACTTCCCTCATCGCCCTCCATCCCTCTCCCTCCTCTCCACCCTGCTCTCCGCCTGCTCTGTGCCCTCTAACCTCGCTACCAGTGCGGAGAACAGAGAAAGAGGGGATCCATAAATCCACCCCCTCCACTGCGCTCCTCTCCTCCACACACCCCCCCCCCCTCACCATTTGTCGGTGGCAGGGGCGAGGCGAGGCGAGGCGAGGCTGGAGGTGGTGTGTAGCAGGTCTTCAGAGTAAGCTGTGATGACAGGTGTCACTGAGTCTCATGGGCGGACCTGTGACGAGTGTCCTGCTCACTTACAATCCTCACTTTGGCGCTTTTCACAAGTCACGAACTGATGAGTGCCAAAAGAGGTGGTACGAGGATTCATTCGCCCGATTTGTGTTCCCTTCACGCTGGTGTGTGTGTGTGTGTTTGTGTGTGTGTCAGACACATGCATGCCCGTGATACAAAGCGTCTGAAACCCCACATCCCTGCACAGGCAAACTTAGATATGGGTGTGCATGTGTATGAATCCACACACATATGCACATACACACACACACACACACACACACAGTCCCTGGAGCCTGGCACTACACACACGCCGGCTGCCAAGCCAGTTTAGTGTAGTCCAGGAGAGCTGCTCTGTCTCAGGGCAGGGACACTGCAAACAAAGCCTGTAGCTCCTCCATGCAGTGGGTAAATTAGATGCGCCGGAGGAACAGAGAGAAGAAACTCACAGGCACGTCTGTCTTGTTTAACATGATGTACAAAAAGGCTTCGCCGGGTGCAGAGAGGTTGTTCACACTCCTTAAAGTCTTAGTCCGATGATAAATGACGACCAAACAACTTCAATTAGGCTAGTTTGTGTTTCTAAATGTATGTGGCCTGGTGTTTTCAGAAAGACATACAATCGGCTCCGTGAACCAAATTAATCCTTTTTAAAAAAGCATCATTGACTCGTTGTTGCCACTGCTTAACATCGCTTGTTATGTCAGGTTGTGTTGCCGTCATGTGAGATCACAGGGTTTTTCATGCTGGGTTGTTTTTTTTTTTTTTTACACTTAGCATGTGATGCAGGAGGGAAGGATGGAGGAAGGATGAGCAAAAGAAGCAAGAAACAACACCACGTGTCCAAATTAATCAAAAAGATCATGTTTTACTAAAGAGGATAGGTCAATATGAATGTACAAGATTAAAGGAGAGAGGCTACTATCATACATGGAATGACCATGGTCAAGGTATTCCCTTTCTCAGCCTTAACTATCAGACGGTAAATCTTATGCAAGATCAGCTGCTGAGGGTCAATCTATGTTTTTTCCCCCCTCCCAGTGACCCCTGTTGCCCCCAATGATGTGATCACAGCAGGACAAGGGGACCAATACAGCCTGGGAGGAGCTGACCATTCATCAGATCATGGCAATTACTGCATTTCCATTTCACTGGGACCCCAGCGGGGATACACACACTCATGAAGACCCTCTTTTGTACCTGGACCAGGGGCTGCCCTGCCTTCTTTTATCCTGCAGCCTCGGTTTCGAGGAGGTTAATGAGCACAGGCCCGGTACCTCTGTTCTCCAGGAGGGCAGCTCCCATTCATCCGCCAGCCCTGTGAAATCACATGTAGGCTATTTACCAAAGGCCAAGCCCACAGTCAGTGGGTATACACACCACTCCTCCGTGCTCGCTCTCCCCGCTGCGGCACACAAACCGTCAAAGCCCAGTTCCACCTTTTCACACTGTGCCGGGCTCAAAGGGAGGCTGGCGGGGGCTGTGGAAAAGAGCTGTGTTTGTTTAAACATGTCTTTAAAAAGCGAGGGGGGGGGGGAACTTGTTAAATGCAGGCCAGTGTGTCTCGGCTGCACACAGCAACACACGAAGGAGTGAAGCTGCAGTGCTCAGGCCGCTGAAGGCCTTTTAGGTATCACTGCCACTCAGGCGCTTCATAAAGACGCTTTAAATACCACCGAAGCTCTTTAACACAGATCATTGTGTGTGTGTGTGTGTGTGTGTGTGTGTGTTGCCTGTGCAGTGAAATGAATGTGATTTTCCCCCCATTATTATTATTATTATCATTATCATTATTATTACTACTGATATATTTGTATGTTTTTTCTTTTTTTATTATTTGTTTTGGCATTTATTTTTTATTAAGACTCGACATGAAATATGTTTGCCCACAGCTTGCTTCTGTGGTTGTCTCTCTCTTTTATTTTGTTAAATATCAAAAAAGGGCCATGTTTATTTCTTCATCTGATAATCAATTGCAGGTTTTTCCTCAGTGCCGCTGATGACTTATGAAGTGAAGTGAACCCAGTATTTTGTGGCCTTTTACATCTCAATCTGTGTTACATTTAACTGGAGATTTCCAAGAATAACTGACTGCGAGTTAATACAGCCAGTGACATTTTCACCATTCACTGAATGCAATTAATTTATGCCTCTTCAAAATGCCGAGCAAGTAGGCCTATTCACTAAACATGTTTTACATAACATCCATGCCATAAATTCTAATTTTCTATTTTTATTCATTAGACCAAAGAGTTTTTTTCTCTCCTTCTTGCAACATTTTTTTTCTAACCAAATAAAAAAAGTAAAAATATCTAATTGTGTTTCCTCTCCATTCTTCTCTTTGTGTTGACGCAGCCTATGAGAGTAAACATGTGTTGAGTTATTTTGCATGTCTAATAGCTGAAGGTTTTCATGGTTGACTTTGTGCAGCGCTGCAGCAGGACGCGGCCTCGTCCCGGCTGTCACGCCTGGACTCTGTCACAGACTCGTCACAGGCTTTGATGTCTGACTGCCAGAGCGTCTTATAGGAAGCCCCTGAATTAGGTTAATTTGCACTAATCACGAGGGTATTTTTAATGTCTTAATGAGGGCTGTTGAAGGAGACCTCAAGTGTTCATTGTCTCCAAATAATTAATGATGTGCCTCATGTGTGTGAAGGAAATACAAAGGGAAATAATTAATGACTAAGTTAAACAATATTATTTTTGAGAATTATTTGTTACAGTATCTGCTCTAAAATAAAATATTTCTACAATTAAGAATTAAAATTTAAAAAAAGTTATTTTTTCTTGAACAGACCCTTAAAGTCATGCATTTCTTACAGATAAACCTTATGAGAGATGAACATGAATCTATGGCGTGCCAGTAAATCATCTTGCCTGTGCACTGTCACTAAACATCTCCACGCACGCTCAGGACGCTCAAGAGGACATTTGCATTTATGCAGATTAAATTAATCTGTTGATCTCCGTGTCTGTCTAATGAAGAAGGCACCGTGGTGTGTGGATATGAATGTCTGCATGCATGAGGAGGACGGGTTAATTAGGGAAACTGCGCCCGGGCTCCCCTAAAAGGTCACACTTTGCCAAAGGCTTGAATACATTCTCTGCTCTTGACGTGCCACAAAGTGACAAGTGCAATGACAGATTTTCTTTTCTTTTTTTTTTTTCTTTTTTTAGTCGGGACAAAAAAATAGAGAAATAGATGATAAAGGATGTCTTCAGTGGGTTAACTTTATGTTGCCATTCATTAATAGTTCAACTGACTTCTTTACTTTAATTCTCTCAGATCTTTACTCTGTATTATTGTTCACTCATTTGGACATAGAAGCGTAATCCACCTCAGATATTACACTCTTTAAAATAATGTCTTCTTTGTTACTGTTGTGATTCTTGTCAAGTGTTGAAAACAAGACGTCCTTTTTCATTCAGAGCGCCCTGAACTCATCACCAACCTCAAACATGGGTGTGAAACATTTTCCTTTCTTCTTATTTTCCTTGCTTATCACTTCCCACTCCAGCTGCTTTGTCTGATCATTATTGCTTCCTCGTCCCATCAAATTATTCAAATACAACCTACCTGACAGCTATGGCCACTGACTCACACACACACACTCACACACACAAACTGCACATATATACAGAAGGACGCAGCGAAGGAATGGACGCAAAATGTTATGATAATTATAACATGACACCATTCGTGTTCCTTGCAGCATTAGAGCCCACAGTGGTTGTACTGATCAACATCTTTCCTAATCTCTCTATTAGTCTGTCTGTTAGACCACAAACTTACCAGCTCATCCCTCATAACCATGCTGTCGTCACAAACAGTCTCATAAAAATGTAAAACACATTTCATGGTTTAACGTTGAACGGCCACATGATTGCCTCTAAAGACCTGTGACAGAGACGCTGGCTTCTAAAAATATCTTCAGTTGGAAGAACCCGAGCGATTATAGTTTGACTGCTTGCCCCAGATAATTTGTCTTTGTCAACATGTGATCTAATACTGGTGTCAGTTAGGGCTTAAATCTTTTTTTCATTGTGTCGTGTTCTGTCAAGTTGAATTTTATGAAAATGTGCTTCACACAAATTAGCACGCTGGTTTTCATGTCAGCATAGCACTTTTTGTAAGCGATGTCAATTTCTGATTTTGAACAAGGACTTCACTGATCTGATCATGTTTTTTTGTGCCATTAACAAAATCATTACATGAGATGATATATCTATTTTTGTTGTATAATATATATCATGTTTATCAGTGTTGTATGAGAAGATGTTGCCATTGTTGAAAATGTTCTTCATCTGTTTTTTTAAATGACATTTCATGAGTGAGTTCAGGAGTGATGATGATCAGACCATGCAACATCTCAGACAGGAAGTAAAACACCTCTGTTTAACTTCGAGGACGTGTGGCGAGCAGAGCTTCTCTTTCTCGCCATAGTGTTGGTGTGAAGTTTTTATGTAGAGTTTATGTTGTTCGAACAGAAAGTGCACAGAAAGTCAGAACATACAAACTGCATAAAATGGTCACGATGGAAACTCGAGCAGCACATTTTGCTCTGGTTTTATAAATAATTAAGAACATGTCTTACAAGAAAGTGTTTTCAATGTTATGGTAATAGACACACACAAGTACATGATTCTATAATAATACAAAAGCTCGCCTTTGCTGCAAAACTACACTTGCATTGTGAAGCTCATATAAGTTGGTAAATAGCATGTGGTGGAAATTAGTGGCATCGTACAGAACCAGTCAGCCAAACCACACAAAGTGTCTCACTGTTCCTTCGAACATCTCTGTCTCTGTCTGTCATTCATTTCCCAACAAGACAAATTTGCGCAAAAACCTTCAAAGCTGGCCTCTGCTACACACCCCCGTAGTGTAACTGATTGCTGTCTGTTTCATACTGTACATCAAACAAATAGGTTTGAATCCTTCTGGTGTCTTCTGGGATGAAAGCAAACATGGCGGAGACAGAGAACTCGGAGGAGCTGGGACCATCCTGGGAAAGTTTGGAGTTGGAGCGCAGGAGTTCACAGGCCTGACAGGACAAGTGTAATACTAATAAACATGGACATGCCTAAATGTATAAGACAAAAGTCAATCAGATAAAGCACCACTTTACAGGTTTTGCCACGAAGTTCATATTGTTGATACAGCCTTGCACTTTAGATGTGAGATGACTTTAGCGGAGGATCACGATTGACCCCAGTGTTGACTTGTGGATGCATTTCTATCAGTCAACTCCTATATAAAATAAGCCAGGCCTTCTAAACAAACTTGCAATCGTTCCTTTAAGAATGGCTTTGGCACATCATCTGCTCCCACTGGGCCTTGTATCTGAAAGCACCCGAGGGCTCAGATAGTAGAGAGTGGGCCGGTATTAACAGATTTCATAGCAGCTATTGTGGTTCACCAGGACTTGGGATGAACCAAATCCCTCTCCGGTCCTACCTAACCAAACCACAGTGTCTCACTTTGTTTGAATAATATAAAAAGAGAAGTTTGTGCTGACACTGAAAATGACACAAAGCAAACAAGCACAATGTAAGTGACACAAAGGATCCAAAAGATAAACACGTATGACTGAATAAATGGATTACATGTTCCCCTTGACAAAGTAGCTTTCTGCACCTCTGGGATTTTGGAGTTTGCCAAGTGTTGACTGCCACGCCCGGTCGAGTGAATAGATTTGGAGGAGGGGGGGAGGAGGGGGGTGTGCTGACTGATCCTTGCAGCTTTACGGGCAGAGTCACTGTTTCCAACTTTACAGTGGTCATCAGATTCACGGAGTTGACCAAGAAATGCGACTCTGTTATCTTTTTGAATGCAACTGTTTTGGCACAGTTTTTGGTGTTTGTTTGATTTGTCCTCCTGCAAGAGAGAATGTAAGGTTGGGCCTTTCCTAGTAACCTTATTAGTGGTTAGTCCAGTGGTTAGATAAGAGGAGCAAAAACAACCTTAAAGTTGCAAGTGCCTGTTGTAACTCCTCTTCAAATCGTTGAAATAAGTGAATCTGCAGAATGTGCAACGTGAACCCCCCCCCCCCCCCCCCCGCTGTGGTTGTAAAAGCGGAGATATTGGTTATATGGGAGTCTGTCAGCGTTGGCAGCTCTCACTAGAGATGATGCGAGCAGGGCAGGGCGCGCTGCAGCATGCCCCTGTTACACATACATTATTTAAAGAACTGTGGGAATTTGACACAGGAGCCAGCCCACTACGGTGCACACTCTTTGTAGTCGGATTTGTAGGGAACGACAACTTTGTGCTTGAAGTGCGTCGAAAAAAAATAAATGTGACAAGAGTTGTATTTGGCCGAGGAGTTTGTTGTGCTTCTCTGCAACAACCGTGAAACTTGTTCTGCATAATGTGAGCTGAGAAACTAAACTGAGCCACTGACGCTAACTAAGTATACAACTATACACACGCTCAGTCTGCTAGATGACCCCCCCCTCCTCATCACTGTCCCTTTGAAGTGTGGACCTGGCAGTAAATTCTTGGGCTCTTTTATGCTCATTCCCATTTCGATTAGTGGGGTTAACAAGACGCTGCAGCTCAGGCTAATGAGACTGTACCACGGAGAGGGGTCATCAGAGGTGGGGTGGGGGGAGTTGAGGATGGATGACTCAGTCCCCTTCCCACTGAGGACTTAAATGAGACGGAGGGGAATCCTAAACATGTGTTGTCGTAACTGAGCAGCCGCCGATTTTTTCCGGAAACAGAAAGCGACTAAATGAAAGAAAATGAAAGGGTTAAATCCATCAGGGACGTTATCTCTTCTCCACCATGTCAAGCACATCATTACTTTAAGGATGCAGTCGCTCTTACCTTGACTGAATCAATTAGCTCATCTCCCCTGCAAAAATCACACACACACACACACACACACAAACATACCCCCCCACTAACATGGGGGCCCTGTGCGGCCAGTCCCGCTGGGGACAGATGGGCAGACAGAGAGGGGGGCCTCATTAAGGCAGGATGTACCAGGATGCAGTAAAACCTCGACTTTCCTTTCCTCTCCTTCCCCTTTTTTTTCCTCTCTCTCTCTCCTGCGCTCCTTCACAACACACGGTGCTCTTGGAGATCACTAACAGATGGAAAGGAAGATAGAGTCGGATATCCGAGCCAAAAAGAAGAGACTTGTCGTTGCATTGATGGGTCGTGGAGAACTTTTGCATTTAAGCTACTTGTTCAGTTCTATTTATGAATCACGACAAATGTGAGAGAGTGTGAGAAATATAGTTATGTGCCAATTATGATCAGACTGCATGAAAGAGCAGTAACACAATACTAAATTTGTGAACATAAACAGCATGTATGACATAAGTCTGAGGCAACTTGGCAGCGCCACAATGCAGCAGATGGTAACTATTTGAAAAATGTACAACATTAAGACTAAGCACTCTTGTAATATGAAATCACTTAACTGCACATCCAGCACATTTCATGTTGTCATACTAACAAAGACAGTCTGTAATGTTTCAAGCAAAGAGCCAAATGAGGAAATAGTGGGGAAAGATTTTATGTATTTTCAGGCCAAAAAAACATTTTTATGTCACAAATCTCTATTGAGAACTGAAAAAGAAAAAGAAATCAACTTGCCGTGTGAATTTGAGGATACTGATATTTGCTTTTTTTAAGATTATATGACTGATAAGGATTATTAAATATTTAAAGCTAGTAATAATTAAAAGAGACATTTCATACATAACATACATTTTAAAGTCTTGTGTGAAGTTGTCTATATATTAAGCGATCCACGGTCTTGACCTCAAGGCTGATTGTTCTGCATTATTGAGTCCATATTTGTCTGAGATGACATTGGTGATTATTGGTGTATTTAGACAATTTTTGTGGCTCAGTTCAAAATTTTACATTTAAATGTGAAATTTGTTGCCGTTTGTGTGACAGAAGTTTTATGTTCGGCTAAAAAGAAGCGACAGAAAGACATCAGGACCTCTTCTCTAACAAGCAGGAAGTGAAGACAGGTGTAATTCTACAATACTTTAGCACAAACATTAGCATGACTCAGTGTCAAAGTGTCAACTCCGTCACAGATCGCTGTGTGTGTGTCGGCCTGGACATTATGTATGAAAACAGTGTAATGGATCCTCGTGGACCGGCCCCGGGGCTCCTGTTTTTGCACGTCAACACGCTAACAGACCGATCTGCACGGCCCTCCCGCAGAGGTTAAGTGTCTTGACCAAGAGGTCAGGCCGTCATTTAATGAATGTATCTGGAGCCCATCCTGTCCGGGTCACATGCTGGCGTGGAGATGGGCTGTGATGGCTGGCCAAGTGAGCAGACAAATGAGGAAATGATGAGAAGCGGGGGGCCTGTCTCGTCTTGTCTCCAGCAGCATCAACCCCTCCCCTCCCCTGCTGTGTCTGTGGCTGTCTGTGGCGTTGTCCTAATCAGGCCAGTCAGCGCTGACACCCAGCATACTGTACTGAAGCCCCACACGGCCCACAGTCCACAAGCATCGCAGCTCCTGTCAGTCCGTGCAGGAGGGCAGGAAAGAAGTCACCCTTTAAAACCTGACGTATTTTAGGACAGACATTATGATATAGGTGTTTTTTTTCCACTCCACTTCTTCACTTTTGAGGCCCTCTGTCATCCCTCCATCACTGTCTATCTGCCCATAAGAACATACAGAGTGAGTGTGAGACAGACATTCCCTTCAGGTAAATTTGCAGACACAAAGCTTTGAAGCCTGTTGCTCGAAGCGATGGAATGAACATTGATCTGTGCAGAGAGAAAAAGAGGGTGAACCTCCATATCTTTACGGGGGGGGGGGGGGGTTCCTCCTTAATTTCATCAAGCCATACCTCAGGGGAAAGAGCGAGGGCGAGAGGAGGGGTTAGAAACAGGGGCAGAAACAGTGGACATCAGGATAATAATCATAATTTAATTAAAAGGTTACTCACCTACTCGGTCACTGGAGGGGGGGTGAGATGAACAGTCCCAGTCAGTGAGGCCTATCACAGCACAGCCTAATTGAAGCCCGTGTCTCTCAGTGTGTGTGTATGTGTGTTTAATGACAACAACGGGACCCTCGAACGCCTCCCAGGGGCTCCTCTCCTAATTGGTTAATTAATCCTCACAGAGCTCGTCTGCGGGGCCGTGGGGCGCTCGGCGGAGAGAGGGAGGGAGAGAGGTAAGGACAGAAGGCTGGAGGGAGGTGGGAGGTGGGGGGGTGTGTGTGACGGGAAGGGGAGCAAGTTTGACAATGACATCAGCAGCTACGGAGCGGATATTATCCCTTAAAGCGCCACATGTTTCTCACTAAGTCTGAAACAAACCGATTCTGTTATGAGGTCTTTGTTTGATTCCACATTTTGACAGCATAGGGTTTTTTTTTTAGGGTTTGATCACAGCAGAGTAAACTTTGCTGAACTCTTCCCACTTCTCTCTCTCTTTACACTCGATTCTCTCTTTCTCCTCTTCTTTTTTTTTTCTGTGCTGCAGAGAAGGGTTACACTGGGCTGGAGGGAAGGACAGCCATGTATAGTTGCTTGTCTGGATGATACTCACCGAAAGAGACAAGTATGTAATTTGCCCTTAGATGCAACACAACACATAATCCACTCTTGCATAATATGCTGGTTACGTGGGGGTAAAATGAGGATTGATACGTGAGGGGTGATACAAATTGGCCAAAGTATTTCATTTCATTGTTGAAGGGCAAGTAAGTGTGTTTATTTCATGCAGTTCTGACGAGCAGTCACTGAGCTGGGAGAGCTTCTTTTGAAACAATGAGGACTTCTGTATTAATGTATTTAGTTTGTGTTTATTCCCATTTGTTTATGACTTGTGTTTATGTTCTTTTTGCACAGAAAAATGTGCATGAGTTTATTTAATTAAATTTTGGTCTACAGTCATTGAGACTGGATTAGTTGCAATAAGGACTTTTATATTTAGCAAACTATAAAAGTGTGTATTGACAACACAGTTCTGTGGCCAAGCATATTTCACAGGATCACAGTTTTGGGTTTTTTTTGCAGTGTGATTAATAGTGTTTTGTGAGTCACCGTGCTGTGCCACCTAGTGCTAATTCCTCTATAACAACACGCAGCTGATGTTTGTATTTGCTCTTCAAACTGTATGAATTTTTCTTTCACATTCGCACACATGGAATGGTGTCAACAAATACACACCTGCGCATACAAACACACATGCTCGGGCACACAAATACACACGCCTAGAGAAGCCGCCGCGGATTCAGATGCAGGCCGGAAAGTGACACACACACACACACACAGAGTCAAATGCGTCCACACCGGGGGAGTGTAGTCTGTTCGTAACCTGGTGTATGTGAACAGGTTCAGTGAATAAAGTTAAAAGGGTTTGATGACTGAGGGAGCCTGTAAACACACTCTCTAATCCCACTCACACTGCTGGTAAAACAAACACATAATGAGCAAACACAAAGCCATGGATCTACTGTACGTTACTAGGGATGTACACCATCAACAGTGCCTCAGTGTCCTGCTCAAGTAGAGGTAGATATTACCATTTTTTACAGTGTGAAATAAATTTATTACCCCTTTTCTTTTTTTTGCCAAAAACAAAACATCCCCTCTATACCATAGACTGTATAAAATATGGACGTAGTGTCCGTGACGTCACCCATAGGTTTCTGAAGAGCAAAAATGAAGCAAATCGAAGTGCGCAGCCATCTTGGTAGCCTACCTCCGGTTACTCCAAATATGGACAAAGAGGTGGAGCGAGGGCGGAGCTGAGGCGGGTCCTATGGGCCGGCTGAATGAACGCTATTGGCTGAAAAAAGCTGCTTTATTCGAAATAATCAAACTAGCTACGGCTAACCAGCTAGGTTAAATGCTAAATATCGTTGCTAGCCGGCTAACCCCACGAACGTGACCAATCCGTCAAACTCAGTGACTAGAATTAGCCGGGTTGATGCCCTTTAGACCGTCAGTGGCTAGTTGTCAATCAAAGTGGCGCCACTTGGATTGACAACTATGAATTGTGCATAATGATGTATGCTGTATATTTTAAACGAACGCCTTATAAAAAAATTCGCCCCCCCCAGAGTTGTCATGGAGTAGAAAAACAGCTTATGAGACTAGAGCCATGTTTTGAACCACGCTGTAAATATGTTTTTGTCTGTTGTAAAATCGGACATTTTAACATGGGGGTCAAATGTAATTGACTCCCTTCTGCGGCCTGCTCTAGCGGTTATTCGAGGAACTGCAGCTTTTTTGCACTTCCGCATTGGCTTCATTTTTCAGCGCCGGAGGTTGCCGCTTGCTCTATACAGGAGGATGACAAATGTGTAAGTTAAAAAAGAAAATGCTAGTTATACATTTCATGCAGTGTAAGCAAAAGACAAATGGTTGCATCATCTAAACCTCGGCTATTTTTAACTTTAAAGTCACTGGTACACGCGTGTGCATGTGTTTGTGTGGAAAGAGAACGAGTGACTTGGGGTGGGGCTCAGTAGAAAACCACTAAACGGCCCATAAAAACAGTGACGTTCAAACAACCGCGATTCCAAAAAAGTTGGCAAGTTGTGTAAACTTAAAAGTGAACTGTGTTTCGGTTTTATGTTCCTTTTATGTTCATGTATGTTAGTAATCTCATTTATACAATCATGTGTTCACAAAGTGTTGAACCTCTCTCCATCCTCACTTGTGAACGACTGAGTCTTTCCAGGATGAACCTTTCATACCCAATCAAGATCCTATCACCTGTTACCAATGAACCTGTTTACCTGTGGAACGATCCAAACAGGTGTTGTTGGATCAGTCCACAACTTTCACAGTCTTTTGTAGAATAAGTAGATATTTACGAAAATCAATGAAGTTGAACATCCATCACTATTTTCAATTTCATACATGTCAAAAAGAATTGGCAAATGACCACATTCTGTTTTATTTATGTTTCATTCATGGTCCCAACTTCTTCGGAATCAGGGTTGTTTTAATAATCCTGATCATCCTCCTCCTCCCATCCAGGTCATGAACACAGTGCGACACAGTGAGCAGCCTCCAGGCCTTGGCATGTTCATCATTGCTGTGGCATCATAAATCACTTAACCACCTTGTAGGACACCTAGTACCATGGTTTTTAATTTTGCACTCAGATAAGTAGTCTTTGTATGAGGCTTCAGTCACAAGGAAACTCAACTCAACATCTGGATGATGATTTATATGCAAAACTGACATCAAGTACATCAAGTACTATTCACCATAGTACTACAACTATTTACTACTACTATTTAGTACTACTACTTCCTACTGTATTGCTCAGACTGTCATTTACCAACATGGCATTAAAAATGATGGATTTGTCATATTTTACTGCAACAACACATAAAATATTTGCCTCTGTGATAGCTTACAAAAAAAAAATCTTGTTCTTTGAGTATTGCGAAGCACGTACCTCATTTTTATTCAAGTGCAATGATTTATTTTATATCATCATTTGCATTCTGCTGTGAACACTTTACCCCATTCAGCCATTTTAGCCTCATTCAAGTGCATTTTTTTTGTTCTGTTTCTTATTTTGCTTTATGCATTGTCTATGGTTATTAATGGCTGTTTAGTGCATGTACAGCCCCTGCAGGTCAGATTGTCCTTAAAGAAAAGGTGCTCTGGCCGAGTGGTGTGACTGCATGGAAAAACATACAGTCTTTAGACCTTACGCAGTTTGCATGACATGTCTAAATTGTGCTTGTTTGCTTATGTTGCATCTTTTGTTTACCATAATAGTTTTGTGGTAATACCGGTTTATTTTTTGATTTTCATTTTTGCAACCACTGTAAATGAAAGGAGCAAATAAACAAGTGTCCTTAATTTTGACTCGCATCTGGATGTTCTCAGCCAGCCCAAGAGTGACTGGATATCGTGGTCACTTATAGTATTTGTCCTTCTTGTTCAGCGCCTTGCTTCTATGTTGCATATTGAACTAAACTACTTGTATGTTGTATATTGTGCTTCATATTTCACTCATTGTAGATTAAATAGTATTGAATAGTAAACCATTCTTTGCAGTGTTCTTCTGCTGCTGTGACTCTCTTACTTCATTACTGGGTCATTTTGGTAACAGGCCAAAGAGATATCAACCCCTTGGCCATTCAAATACAATGAAAGGACCCTTGACTGACATATCTGAGACCCAGTGAGTTCAGTGAGGATGAGCCGCGGTGGTGTACCAGAAAACATGGCCCAAGTCAAATCAAGCGCTCGTCTTGGACAAGTCCACCCCGAGGCAAGGACGAGCGCAGCGCCGAGCCGAGCAGACTGTATGTGACAGGAGTTTCAAACGACACGCAGACAAATAGTTTGTGTGCATATGTGGCGATGGTGGCAGTCATCAAGCAGTAAATGATGCACATACATACATGGGCATATGTTGAATGTAGACATGTAGAAAATAAACACAGAAAGACGGAGCAGAGAAAGTCTTGTTCCTTCTGTGTGCACGCTGTCCCCCTGACAGTCCGTCTCCCTCAGGCCCTCTACTAGTCCAGGTCAGGGATGTTAAAGTAAAACACATGTAGAGTAAAGAGATACAAGTAAATGAAAGCAAACAGAACAACCAACTGTCATGTTCCTACTTTGGGAATCAAACTTTCCACTGAATTTTTCCATCAGAAGACACTGGAGCCAAAATGTGAAACATCTTGTCAATTCTCTGGGTACACATGTGTGTCTGTTCATGTGTGTGTTTGTGTGTTTTGAGGTTAATATTGGTGTTCCAGTTATGGCATTGTGTGTGTGTGTGTGTGTGTGCCGTCTTGTCTCCTCAGACGTCAGAGAACAAGGCGAGGAGTGTCAGAAGTCATTTGGCCTCGATGGAGCCACACGGCACGCTGCCATTCACTTCGAATCAGCCGCTCACTGAGAGATCCAGCTCAGCCTGGGGGGCACGGCCACCGCCACACACACACACACACATGTATGCACACACACCTCCATCACCCCACCTCATTCTGCCTCACAGACACAGCAAACACAGGATCCCTACCACGGCTCATCACCCAGCCCCTGGCCCCCCCTCTTGACGTGCCTGGACACACACATGCACAAAAGAAATGCACATAAACACAGACACCTACCATCTCTATATACACACTCTGACACAAGGGGACGTCAACAAACACACATTTAATACACATGCACATGCACCAGACAAGCCCTGTCTCCCTCACTTATTCTCCCTCCATCCTCCACCTACCTTCCCAGAGATTTCGTTCCTTCCCCACTGACTTCGCCGTCTCCCTCCTTCCTTCCTCTTTCTTCTCGTCCCCCACCGCCCCCCTCCCTCCCTTTCGGAGATTTCAGAGAAAATAGCTGAGGGCCAGATTAGAGGTTGGCTGCCTCTTTGCGTTACCAGCAAAGATAAATATTCCCAGGATGACTCCCATTGCCTGGAGGATGTTTATGTGTGTACATGCTGCTCTAACCCCCCCCCCCCAACTCCAACACACACTGACACACGTATGTGAGCACATGTGCGAGTTTAAACACACACACACTCTGCTTCGTTTTCCTCCGTGCTCAGTGTGACACAGTAGATTGAGCAGAGGGAGATCACCAACATTCGTCTGCCTGTTACGGACTGAGCTCGCTGTTACCTGTTGCCTCACTGAGCCAGGTGATAAATGCCAACAGCTGCTCAGTGACGTCACTGTCACAGGCTGTGGGAAGAAAATGAAGATGGCTGTGTGTGTTTGCAGGAATGTTCACGTTTAACCTACAACACTCATCGTACTACAGTTAATAAAGTAAGAGATTACAGATGCTCCAAGAGATTATATCATGTATTCTCATTGTCTGATTAGTTGAGTACTTATGTGAGATATTAAAGTTCAGATAAGAAAAAATTTAAAGCAAAGAATTTATATTGTTCTGTTCTTCGTTTTATTCAAATGTGCAACTGCTTTTAATAATTTGATGACCTGTTTATATTCATCCCCAACTTTTGTAGAACAGCGGCCTCTGTGGCTACAATTTGTAATTACAGGATTGTTCCAAGGACGACATTAGACAGAATGGGATGTTCAACCCCAGTTCCCAAAAATGATTTGTAAAACATAAACAAAAAACAGAATACAATCATTTGCAAATGAACCGTGTTTACCGACATACGGTTTTGTGTTCCTGAGGAAAACATCCAAGAGGAATAGCAAATTATCACATACTGTTTTATTAATGTTTTACTCAGTGCCACAACTGTTTTGGAATCAGGGTTGCATTATGCGAACTGGGTACTGAACTCAAACACGATGCCCAGTCACTTTAATGAGAGAACAACAGTTTTACAGATGTCTCTTTTATAGAAGTGGTCTATGGGGGATTGCAATACCATGATGGCGGCGCCATATCCAGCTCTCACCACATTCAGGGTGGAATGGGACCACAAGCAGAAAACAACAAACATGTCTTCTGCTGGTGTAGAGAGTGTACACTTCTTTCAAAACTATTGCAACTGGGGCACCCTGCTGGCCTTGGAGTTTAAGGTGTTGTCCATGAACTGCACATCTACCTAATTTCCTGTAATCTATCTAATGTTAGTTATATAACAAAGACATTGAATTATAATTTATAATATGTTATAATAACAGTAGCACAAATACAGAAGAGTCATAAAGGTGACAAACTGACTCAGTATCTCTTACACAGCAATATGTATCTAAACATTAGCCACCTTAAACTTTTCTTTTGTAAGCTGTGTTATTTTTTTCTTTGCTCACTTTAAAGTATGTGTCATCTAATATACATCATTTTTTTAATTAATGTAATATAGCTTATGTGTAACTTGCTCCTGTTTAACTGCACTGTATATGCATATATACTGTTATTTCCCAGCCCTATATATCTCTGCATGTGTGTGTTTGTGTCAGTGCACAAAAGCATTTATGTCTTGAATTTATTACCATATTTTGGATGCCAGCATTTAAGAAGTTGTGTTATGTGCGTGTGTGTGCATGCGTAACATACAGTATGGCTTGTAACCAACTCCTCCTCCACCACGGTATGTTCGCCTATAAAATGGGAGGTCCTAATGAGCTTGTTTTTTTTTTTTTTCCCACGAGCTGAGAACAGTGTGAGAGGTGTGGATCTGACCATTTAAACTTCAGTAACAAGATCAGAGCAGCAGCCATATGATACCATTTCATTTCACAGTAAAATGTCTTTACCAGAGAGTCAAAACATGTGTCAAGTGTCTTTCAAAATGTATCTACTGATGTGTGATATAATTGGAAATGTACATATGATGATGCTATTATATGTCATTTTAACAACATGATCACACATTTTCATGTATGATTGCTTAACTTTTTGTAATAAGAGCAAAAGACAAAAGAAATCATATATATTTACAAAACAGAATCACGTTTTTACAGGAACATGACAAAACACGAAATGACTTTGTTTTTGCACTTTGAATCCTAACCGCCATTGCCGATGTGCGTCTTCTCAAAAATGTATGTTCGGGGTGACGC
The DNA here is from genome assembly GCA_037975185.1 of Centropyge bicolor. Classification (NCBI taxonomy): domain Eukaryota; kingdom Metazoa; phylum Chordata; class Actinopteri; family Pomacanthidae; genus Centropyge; species Centropyge bicolor. The sequence continues at coordinate 2,230,528 of JBBMOC010000012.1, read as the reverse complement.
AGACAAAAGGAGACCACAGGAACTCTGATTGATCTCTTTGGGCTGCTTTGTGTTTTCTGCACTACATGATAGTGAACACAAGTTGTAGAGCGGCTAATTTTCTCTCCTTTGAATTTTGTGAAAGCCATCTGCAATGAAAGCTTTCTTTTCTCCGCAAATGACTTCTGGTGATTATGAACTCTATTGGAGGCTGTAAACACACTGGATTGACAACACAAGCACAAAGGGGCCTGATAACACATCTCACAACTGTCGACGGTCGCAGCAGTAATTGGATTAAGTTGTGTGCTCAGTTGTAGCTCGCCTCTATGGTCTCGCCACCAAAACACCATCATGTGGCGACATAATTCATCCTTGGGTATCTTTTTTTTTTTTTTTTTTTTTTTTTTTTTCACATCTGTAGGGATCCCCTGTGAGGGAATCTAACCTCACAAACCAGACTGTCCTGAGCGTCGCCCAGGGTGAACCTACGTCTTTATCATGGCATCCTCCCACAACGATAATTACACAGAAGAGAGAGAGCGAGAGCCGAGCCACTGGGAGAGGCCAGGAAGTTGGAAGTTGGAAAGGACTGATGGGATCTGATCACAGGACAGCAAAGACACGTGTGAAGGCAACACGTCTAACTGCTGCACTGTTTTCAAGTGAGAGAAGCGTGTTAAAAAGTCAGAGGAAGTTCGACCTCAGTCCAGCTTGAGGATGATGAGGGGTGGTGCTCTGTAGCTCGGACCTATGGCGAGCAAGTGACAATATAACACACACTATTATCATCATTATCATCCATTATCTTTATCGTTATTTATCATTTAAATGAAGCATTAGGATAAACAGATAGAGAACACACACTTGACTTGGAGGGATGGAGTTGAAATCCTTTAAGGAAACTGGCATCAGGGGGACACTTGGAGGAAATTGGAATCAGATGGAGATTAGACAGTCAACATTGTTCCTCTGAGAGGTACAGTCAGGAGAAAGGATGGGGGCTGCGTCGCAGAGCTCGCGGCGTCACTGACCTGTGAACAGAGGAAGGATATGGACTTATGTGGTAAGCTCAGCTTCTCTGGTGAGCTAATTTACCTATTTCCCTTTGGACGTTTACCTTCATCTGCAATAAATCAGGAAATGCTGACTGGTTTTCCTGGTTTTTCTTTATTGGTTAGGTCGTGTTCAAACTCCAACGGAATCTCTTTCTTTTCCTTGCTGCCTGTAGCTGGATGAATGTCTGAGCTGTATTTTCTACTATTATGTTACATATTTTTAATTCAGACTTGTCTTTCTTCTCATATCCTGTTTGTTATTGTTTGTTAAAATATAAAGCCTATCTGGATACAACTACATATAAATGGACTATATTTAAAGAAACTTTTGGTTGCCTTCTCTGATCAGCTGGTGAATGTGCTGCTACTGTCAGGCCGTTCAGCAGCCAGCTGTGCTTCAGGAGAGGCGGTTGGTGCGGAGCAGAAAATGATGAGACATGTCAGAACAAGACTGATATTTTCAAGCTGCACATTTTTCTCTCCCGCTTGAGCCTTCTGTCTGTCTGTTTGCACAAAGCACTAAACACACACACACACACACACACACACACACACACACGCACGCATGCATGCATACATTCAGACTTATACACTTCCACTTGTGTAATCACACAGGCTCTTATTCATACTCACTCATGCATGCACGGATGAAGACAAACACACACCACACACACACACACACACACACAGTTTCATCATAACAGTATCCATGTTTGTATTACGTTACATTTTTACAGATTATTATCATGCATATTGTTGAGTTTTAACAAAAAAAAAACTGGTATCATAAACTCAGTAAAAGTATAAAATGTACATATTGTAGCCAAGAATACTGCAAAAATATAGTAATCGGATATGCGAGGCAGTTGTCAGATTGATATACTGCTGGAAAGGCATGTTACTAGATATTCAGTGTCTCATACCACACTCGCACAAACACACACACACACACACACACACACACAGAGCAGGTGCTCTCCGACCAGGATGTGCAGATGTCAGAGACTTTTATGGACTCGCACTGATCTGATTTCCCAACACTGTGACAGCTCCTTGGTTAAATACGGATGATGAAATGTGTCACGAGCATCCTATTTTTCTTTTCCTGCTTTGGCAGAGCTGCTTCCTGTTGATACAAGTTTCATATGGAAAAAATATGACGGAGGGTTTCTGATCCTCCTGGAGGTTAACAGCTGTGCATTTCATCAGTGTTTTGAAGGACGACGACGTCGGGCATTGTTGGTTTCTGATGGGTGTTAAAAGAGTCGGGCCTCGATAAGTGTGACAGCTCTGTTTCTCACCCAACAATCAGATAGTACACAGCAGCAGTTCTCTGAGTGTAAACATGCTGAGATATGAGCTTTATCACCCTCATATCACTGACATCTGGGATCTCTCTCTCTCTCTCTCTCCCTCGTGCTCTTTATGTTCCTTTCTCTGTTTCTTTGACGTGCCAGTTTATCCAACAGTGGTTGCATCAGCAGAAACGTTGTCCGCGGCAGTCACGCTAATTTAGCATCATCTTTTTTTTTTATGTCCAGGAAAGGTTAGTGTACACACAAACATGCACTTACACACACGCACTCTCTCTCTCTCACACACACACATAAGCTGAAAAGTGCTTTTTTGGAATCGTCACGTCTGGAGCGAATTGATTTGCCCACTTTTAACACAGTTCAAACACCTAAAACAAGCACGTGTCAGCCAGTTCAAACATCCGAGATTTTATTCAAATGTGTGTTTGCCCGATTTAACGTGCACACACTTACACCACACTTAACACAAATACAGGTCGGAGACGTCAGTTTCATTCATCGTCAGGTGTTGTGTCAAAGTCTGCTCGCATTAGAATTGCGTTTCCTGTCGGGGTCAGGACTTGCCGTGGTCAGGTGTAGCAGAGATAAGTGGTTAGGGTTAGAGAAAGGTTGAGGTCAGGTTAAGCACCTCAGAGGATGATCAGTTGGGGTTAAGGTTGAGTGCAGGTTAAGGGAAAGGGAAACACATATGGACTGAGAAACAGAATATGATGCAACACTGGTTTCACATCCAGACGTCAGAATATCTTTTTTCTTCTTTCTCTATTTCTTAAGAAAGTTTTGTAAGTTTAATGCCTCAACATTGAATTAAAAAAGAACAGAAATAACTGTTGTACTGATTTGATACATTTTTCACTAATATCAGAACGTTAAATTCCTTCTGCATCCTTCATGTCTCTTAACTGAAACCACAGCAGAAAACAAGCTCCACTGTTTCACTTTCGTCTTCTCTCCGTCTCTCTCTCTCTCTTCCTGCTGTTTAAAGAAGAGGTAGGCCAATCTGACAGTGGACACTGACACCTTTCATCACCACCTTCCCTCTTAATGCAAAAACAGCGTCGTGGCTGGATGCCACGGGAACGCACTGTAAACATCGCTCCCTTTCTCTCCCTCCCCTCCAACACAATAGCGTCCAACGTAATTGAGGCATGCAAGTCTGTGGCTGCCATATGCCAAACATGGGCTGGATAAGTTGTTGGGAAGGAAGGAATAAGCAGGGAGAGGAGAGGAGAAAATGGCTCTTTGATTAAATCGTTCATGAGAGATTCGTTTAATTTGAGCTTACTTACTTACTGAAAACTGCTTGTTGTCATCCATTCATTTATTATCCAGTAGCCACAAGGCTGTCAAACTAGTATTCCTATAAGTGTTACTACAAGTTGCTTAAGTATGGCCTTTCCCTGTCTGAGACGAGTGCATCTCTCTCTCTGTGCACTATTCTGCTCGCTGCAAACAAGTCTGGACAGCTTTGTATCTCATCCCTCTTTGGATAAACACAGGCAGGAAATGAATGTGGTTTTACAATGATTCACTCCATACTGGAAGCATTTGCTTTCAAAGAAATCCATTCAAAGCAGCTTTGGCTTCACATGTTTACTATTTTCTCTTGCTTTGGAAGATATGTATCTTTTCATTCGGCTGTTTCCTTCCTTCTAAAATGCACCTTACCATGTTTGATTTTTGCCCTCTAACTTGTCTGAGTTGTAAAGATTTTTTTGTTGCCAGTCCTGTTTTCATTTGTTTCTAACTCAGCCTCCATCCATCTATCTGTAAGTCATTTTGTCTATTTCTTGTTTTAACTTCTGTTATTTTGCTTCATCCTCTCTCCCTCTCTCCCCCCACATTTCTACATGTTTCTCTTCTGCTCTGTTATCTTTATTAGTGGAAAGTCAAAGTGCCTGAGGCCGGAGCTTAAACCATGCAGTACAGCTGGTTAGGGACTGTCGGCCGGAGTAATGAGCTTTACCTTTAGCTGAACCATAAAGACTGGTGCCTGCCTATGGGCATTCCTGCTCTGAAGTGAGGACAACACACAAACACATGCACGTGTATGCTGGACGCCCCATCTCCCCGGCTGTAACGACTCCCATTCTCCAGTTTTAAGTGTTTCCCCTCATCACGTACAGCCGAAGAAAATGAGACACAAGTCATTTATGGGGGGGAGTTGATTGTTAAAGAGGCCTCTGTGAGGAATCATGGGTTGCTGAATCCTGACAGAGGTCACTGTGTTTGATTTCAACACTCCAGACATGTTATGTCTGAGAAGTTATGTCAGTAAAGTCACACAAGACCTTCCAACCTGATGACATACAGAAGTATGTGATTCACCATGAGATGTGTGTAGAGGAAATGGTAACGGGGGGGGGGGGTAGAAGTATAGTGACTTCCAACACGTCCCCATATCTAAATGACTGAGGAGGTTGATTACCAATGAATGACCAATGATGACCTTTATCATTGTGTGGTTAACATTGTGAAATCAATGCAGTTTGTTTAGGATTGGGAATAAAAGTGCTTGGTTAGTTTTATGAAAAGATTGTGGTTTCATTTAAAATAAGTTTGTTATTTATGTACGTGATGTAAAATAAGTACGTTACATAAATTAAAATAAGTCAGTGCTGACTTTTAGTTCACACACGGGAGACAAAGTGTTAAAAGTCTGGGTGGGTTTGACCCATCCATACATCCCTTCATATAGACTGTCATTATACTGCGTGACCTGATTTCCATCTTTGCTCCCATCATAATGACACTGACCACTAGAGGTCACCACCTAAAAAATATAAACATAATAAATATAAATACGGGTCATAATGAGATGCTATATATGGCTGTTTTTCTTTTGAGAATGGGCAACATATTCAGCAAGCAAAGCACAATCTGTGCAACATGCTGATTTTTATGATCAGAACATAAGCTGCAGGAAATAAAGAGCAGAGGTGCTATTTCACACAGCAAATGCCAGATATGTAATGAGTCTTCCTAATGTTTGGCTCTCCGCCTCTGACAATTTCCTGAAGAAAACTATGCATTGCATCGTAATCAAAGGAGACGGATTGCCAACCAAAAAAAATGTGCTTTTAAAACTGACATGCAGGCAGACGTTTCCTCCACTCACATCCTTCTAGCAACTCCCTGATATGTTTTAACATCAAGATGCGGTCTGATCACATGTTGTGAGAACAGCGCTATAATGGCAGCAGGTGGTTTCTGAGAAACTCTCTGCAAAGCTTCGCCGACGTGACGTGGCGTTGCATTAACCCCTGCTTTACCCACGCAGTCGGGCCCCATTCACTGGGCTTGGGAATCAAGCATGTGTGGAGCGAAGATGAGACTGATGAAGAGTGAGACAGACAGATCAATAATCCCTGCTAATCCATAATCCCATTAACAGTAACAACAATGGGCAACAAATGTTACTTTTCAAGACTTATCCGTTTTCATCGATCCATGTTAGACTTAAACTGTTATCTGTGCTAAACCTTTTGAGAAACAAACACCTGAGCGAGCGGTGACACGGCGGATTTAATCTTTTGTTGCCGTGCCCCTATCCTCATCATTTTATGACTCAGGCAAAGCAGCAAAAAGCACTTTGTGTAAAGCACAATACATTTTGTGTTTACAGGCCTGTTTGTTGACCAAACAGCTTGTTCCAATTACTGCACTCAGGCCTAGGTGAACAAGACTTGCTTGTATGTTGGTTAGTAGGGGGAGACGCCAGATGCTTTTCATTAGATAGATCAGCGGCGGCAACCATCCTGTGTAATTTATCTGTTTTTGTGTCAGGGTAAATAAGAAAGAAGAATGGACTCTTGCTGGTGTTGGACTGTGCTTGTGTGCGAGCGAGCCGGAGAGTATCTTGTGCTCCTCAACAGCTAATCTCTTTCCAGTTAGCTAAGAGTTCTGGGATGTGGCAGGTTTGGAGAGACAGGAAAGGATTTTTAGGATTTGAGAGGGTGCAAGAGGCCAGCGAGGAAGACGCATGTTCCCTGAGAAACCGAGACATCTGTTGTCTGTGAGAAGGGAGCGCAGGGAGGAGAGCGGGGATTGAGTGGTCCCTGCAGCCCCGTCCACGCCGGCAGCGGCTCCACTGCTGACTAATTGGTAAGAGGCCTATGCGTGAGCGAGCGAAGGAGGGGTGTCTGGGTGGCAAGCCAAAGAGGAAGGAGGACAGGCCACCTCATTCCCACAGGATGAGGAAGAAAGAGAAGGAAAATAAAAGAGAAAATGACGAGCAAAATGCAGAGAAGGACAGGAGTAATGGCTGTTTCCCCTCGTTCCCTCTGTAGCCCTTCCAGACCCAGACTCCAGACTCGCCTCATCCTTGTAATTTAGATTAATTTCTTCCACATTTTCCTCAGGGATTAGGCTGCAACCCACCCAGCACACACACATACATACACTCACGCACACTCGCCTCACCCCCTACCATAGTTGCTTAATGCTCTCATTATTGAACTACGTTCCCCTCACAGCTACGCCGCCCCACCCCCCAGCCTCCACTCACACACAAACACACTCAGAAAGGCCGTTCTCTCAGCTCCAATGAGTGTCGATCTTTTAATGCCATTAACCGGTTCCACTGATTACACTGTACAAACGTAACGCTTATTTCTTATTTAACTTAATTAAGGCAACATTATCTTTATCAGACTTGACTATTTTACTGTCACCAGCTGTATTATTAGGTTTTCTTCAAAGCTACTTTTGGGATGGTAGCAATTATCGGTTCAGGTCTGGAGCAATCAGGAGGAGTTCTTAATTTTGCTCTTCTCTCTCATCTCTAAAAGGTTTGGTGAGAAACAAAAGGTGGTGAACACTTTGGAGAGCATCTCTGAGGGGATACTGAAACAACCATTTCACAGTGAACACATGTAAGGCTGGCAGACGAAATCTAATTCACCGTCTTCTCCGACTGTTGTAAAATACAACACAGCGGGTGAACAACAGCACAGTTCACTCGTTTTAAGTCCAGGTGTGTTAGTGTAATGCCACATAAGAGCGAATCACACTGGGACATGATTGAAATGTTGCTCACAACAACGACTAAAGATGAGAAACAACACAAATCTAGGAAAGTAAAGCAAAGTCATGAACAAGTGTTTATTTGTGCATTTCCTCTTTTTTTCTTCCCAATTCAAACACCAGTTTTCCAGCACTGTAGTTATTATGTAGTTGACACCAACTCAACATCAAAAGTCTTTGAAAAGCCACTTAAAAGTTCTGTTTCTTTTATCTCTCCATTTCCTATTTTATTCTTCCTCAAAAGATATTTGTAACTTCTGCTTTTAACTTCTACTCTATGTTATTTATTGTGTCATGTTCTACATACAAGTGCCCACAAGGCCTTATAAGACACCACATACTATTTGAGTGGTGAAACAAGTCCATAATTTCTTGCATACTGTATAAAATTTCATTGCCAACAAAGAACTTTTCTGTCCCAAAATGTGATAAATAGAATCTGCTGCAACCAATGTGTTCCCAAAACACAACTCTATTTTTTTGTTTGTTTTTTTCATAGTCATTCAGCAGAAGAACTTCACAGTAAGTAAAGTAGCATAGTTTTAGTTAGTTGGTCAGTCTTGCTCGTCTGTGGTTTGTGGCAACTGTCAGAAAAATACATAAAAGACAGGCAGTCCTTAAATCATCATATAATTAGCAGTAAAACAAGAAATGGACTTTATTTTCTGTCTTGCCAAAATTCACAGCGATGTTGTAATGTGAGATGTGATTTTTGGTTGAATAATAACCAGTGTATAGTAGGTGATGACCAAGAAAATGTTGATAAGTTTTTATCAACCTGTAAAAATGGTAGGGTGAGCGAGTACACCACTATCGGCATTTGTATCTGTATCTGTTTAACCATCTACATTATCTGTATCTGTATCCGTATTCGTAGTGGACGGTGCCTAAATCGGAAGTGGGTGCCAAAATGGGTGGGGCTTACAACGGTAAATTATTTTAAGTCGGAAATTTATATGGCTTGATCAGAAGTTGCTAATCTACTGTATTCAAAGCCTATATACAGTATATCTCAATAATATTTATAATATTATTTTCATGAACTGCAGAGAGAAAGTGTCAGATACTGCATGCAGCCATATACAATAAAAATACTCGTCTGAAACGAGTATCCGGCTCATCCTGAGTTTCAGAGATATTAAGCCTTCACTTTAATGTCCTTGTCACTAATATCTGCTGTGCAAAATTTCAGGCCAATATCTCCACTACTTTCAGAGATATTAAGCCTTCACATGCATGTGGACCAGGAAAAAACGCTGATGT